>PITA01013511.1:0-57250 GCA_004023965.1 Spilogale gracilis | reverse complement strand
ACACGTCTCCAAAGGCAAAGGAGACAAAAGCGAAAATGAACTTCTGGGACTTCATCAAAATAAAAAGCTTCTGTACAGCAAAGGAAACAGTCAACAAAACAAAGAGGCAACCCACAGAATGGGAGAAGATATTTGCAAATGACACTACAGACAAAGGGCTGGTATCCAAGATCTATAAAGAACTACTCAAGCTCAACACTCAAAAAGAAGATGAACACATCAAAAAATGGGCAAGAGACATAAAGAGGCACTTTTCCGTAGAAGATATACAAACGGCTAACAGACACATGAGAAAATGTTCAGCGTCACTAGCTATCAGGGAAATTCAAATCAAAACCACACTGAGATACCACCTTACACCAGTCAGAATGGCCAAAATTAACAAGACAGAAAACAACAAGTGTTGGAGAGGCTGCGGAGAAGGGGGAACTCTCTTACACTGTTGGTGGGAATGCAAGTTGGTGCAGCCAGTTTGGAAAACAGTGTGGAGATTCCTTAAAAAATTAAAAATAGAACTACCCTATGACCCTGCAATTGCACTACTGGGCATTTACCCCAAAGATACAGATGTAGTGAAAAGAAGGGCCATATGTACCACCAATATTCATCGCAACAATGGCCACAATTGCCAAACTGTGGAAAGAGCCAAGGTGCCCATCAACAGATGAATGGATAAAGAAGATGTGGTACATATATACAATGGAATACTATGCCTCCATCAGAAAGGATGAATATCCAACTTTTGTAGCAACATGGATGGGACTGGAAGAGATTATGCTGAGTGAAGTAAGCCAAGAAGAGAAAGTCAAGTATCGCATGATTTCACTTACTTGTGGTGCATGAGGGGTAACCTGGAGGACAGTGGGAGAAGGAAAGTAAAGGGGAACTAGGGTAATCCAGGGAAAGAAACGAAACAACAGAGACTTTGGACACAAACAAACTGAGGGACTTGGAGGGAGGGGGATGGAGGGATGGGAGAGCCTGGTGATGGGTACTGGGGACACCTAAACCATGGAGCACTGGGTGTGGGGAATGGGGTATGAATCTTGGAACACTGGAAAAAAAATTTAAGTAACAATAAAAAGATAAATAAAAAAAAATTAAAAAATACAAAAACAAGTGTTTATAAGAATTCCCTGTTTCATTGCTGTTTTTGCACAGCAATAATTCAGCCATGTAGAACACTGGGATTAAAACAAATTACTACAGAAACTCTGTACTCTCTTGCACATACCAGAATGGTTAAAATTAAATATACAAAGCCAAGTGTTGGTAGAGATAATGGAACAAAGAAAACTCTCATTTATTCCTGGATAGTCTGTGAATTGTTAGTCTGATATAAAATTGAAAAACAAACTTTATGCTACTGGAAGACAATATAGGGGGTTATACTGAGGAGAAGAGGTAAAGGAGTTTTTGGAGGAATTGTAAGGCACACCTTTAGGCTGCTGATACCTTGTTCTATTTTTTGACCTGAGTGGTAGTTTTATGAATGTGCTCACTTTGTGGTGATTTATTAAAATGTATATTTACAATCTTTATACTGCCTGAAATATATAATATCTCTCCATAGGAAAGTGTATTAAAATGCTTTTCTGATTGTTACTTACAAATACTTAGGATATTATTTTTTACTTGTTATTCTGAAATAATTTGCTATTTACAGAGTTTTACAGATTATTTCAATGTCATACAGAGTTTCCATATTGCATTCTCCTAGAGCTTATAATATATATATTCTAATATATATTCTAATATTCTAATATATATAAAACTATAATATGATCATTAGAACCATAAAAATCAATATTTGTACAACCATATTACTTAAGCTACTATTCACATTTTAGTAGTTTTTCTACCAATGTCCTTTTCTGCTAATGTCTTATTCACATTTATATTTTTTCTATAATGTCCTTCTTTGTCTTTAAGATATATTTCAGAATCCTACACTGTACTTCATTCCCATGCCTTCTCTGTTTCCTCCATTCTAGGACAGGTTCTTACTTCTTTTTATCTTTGATGACTATCACACTTTTGAAGAGTAGTGGTCAGGTTTTGTGTGGACATGGGTTTGTCTGATTTTCTCATGATTTTATTGAATACCACAGAAGTGTTGTGCCTTCCTCAGCTCATCAGATCAGGGGGCACATCATGCCTATATATATTACTACTGTGTGCATTAATCTTGATCACTTGGTTAAAATGGTGACTGCTGGCTTTCTCTATGATAAAGTTGCCATTTTTTCTTTGTCATTAATATGTATCTCAGAGGAGATACTATGATAATATGCAGTTCTTGGTTTTATATCAGAATTTTCACCTATTTTTGAGATTCCATTAAACTTGCCTCCATTGATCTTGCCAGATCAATCTCACCTATAACAATTATTACTTTGGTGTTGGTCTAGTGGTAATTTTATATTTCCATCAATAGTATGAGATTTCAAAATGAGATAGCAAGAAAAAAAATGAAGAATATGTTTTAGGTTTTTTTCCATGGGAAATACACTCTATATATTTCTAGCTTTATCTACTTGTGAGTTGAAAATACGGTGCTTCTATTTTTAGACCTGCCTGCCTCTTTAAGGTATGAACCCATGGTACTCATTACGAGAAATGAATTACCTTTCAGGTGATTTGGAAGTCTATTCTTCCAAAGAATAGGCCCTTCCAAAGAGAGACCCATGGCATATTGATATGTATGTACCCTAGAATAAGCCAGATATCTTTTCCCCTAGTTTTTACATGTCTACATCTGGAAACCCAGCTGTATCAGCTAAATGATGATCCCCATGAAACTGCCTTTTATTTGAACACACCTGGTTTTCAATTTTTTTTAAAAAGATATTATTTATTTGTCAGAGAGAGAGAGATCACAATTAGGCAGAGAGGCAGGCAGAGAGAGAGGAGGAAGCAGGCTCCCTGCTGAGCAGAGAGCCTGACATGGGCCTCGATCCCAGGACCCTGAGATCATGACCTGAGCTGAAAGCAGAGGCTTTAACCCACTGAGCCACCCAGTCACCCACACATCTGGTTTTCTATTTTAATGTCTACTGATAAATTTACTTATCCTGATATTAGCCACACCTTGAAAGTATGGGAGTGGGTTTATGACTGTTACCAGAGACTGAAATGCAAAAAGTGAATAGACTGTCATGAGTGGATCTTGAATAGTTTTGTTGTCAAAAGGAGGATGATGAAGGAAATGCCTTTTAGATGCAAAGCAATTTAATTTGATTTTGCAGACATCAGTAATATAAGGGAAACTATAGTAAGAGTATGTAGTAATGTGTTCGGTTTAGCTGGGGTCTGTATGTGCAAACTGTCGTTCTTTTATATCTGTGGTTGTCTATGGTGAGGACTTGCAAGGGTGAGGAAAAAAAGCAGAGATGAATAAAAGACTAGCATAAGGTTAGGGGTACCTGCATAGCTCAGTTGGTTGAGTGTTTGACCCTTGGTTTTGACTCAGGTCATGATCTCAGGGTCATGAGATCAAGTCCGGCATTGGAATCTGTGCTCACAGGGGAATCTGCTTGATATTCTCTCTCTCTCTCTCTCTCTCTCTCTCTCTCTCTCTCTCTTTCTCTCTCTCTCTTTCGCAGACAATCAACCAATCTTAAAAAAAAAAAAAGAGAGAGAGAGAGAGACTAGCATAGGGTTATTTTCTTTTTAAAGTTTATTAGTGCATAGTATTTTAAACAAGAGTTGGAATCTATAGAAAAATATAAAATATATGGATAGAGGGTAGTAACAACATTTGAATTTTATACCACCTTCATGTACATTTGAATTTTATACCACCTCGGAACCATAAGTATAGTCATCATTTCCAAACCCAATGTGAGAACTTCTAGGCCCACCTGTTTTCAGTAAGTATAGATTTATTCAAGTTAACTTTAAATATTTGTGGACAAGTAGTAAGCACATCTTATAAATTTTATGTATGGTCAAATTAATGAATGATGAACATATACAAAAGACTAAATTTTCTTTAACAGAAGGGGAAACCTGAGGTGCTGAGGCCACTATTAGTTAGAATTTGGCTTGCTGGAAGTCTGAGTCAGGTAGGGGTTCAGGCTTTTACTGGTCCGTGAGTTAAAACGGGTAGAACTAAAGAAGAAATTTAAATAATAGCAATCCAAACTAAATGTCAGTGTCGATGATCCAGATAAAAATGCACCTTGTAAGGGGAGGGGAGAATAATAAGTTCAACTAAAATAATTAAAAATGTTTGCCTTTGGAAAACAAAGCTGGCATGAGGGAGTGTCAAGAGAGCATAATTTTCAGCATTAAGACTTTTTGGTGCTTTTTGATATTTTTAACCTTGACTTTGAAAATATTTGCTATTATAGAATTTAATTTATTGAAAAAAAATCACTATGTATTTAAGTTTGCATATGTATTCAACATTACAAATCAATAAGGAGTTAAATTCGATTACTTAATTTGAATTATCAGCATGTAGTTACCATTTTCTCTTGAGACACAGAAAAATAATACAGTATAATAGCCTGAGATTTGAACCCAAAGGACACCAGTTCAAGTTTAAATTCTGTCATCATCCAGCTCTACATATTCTTTTATGAAAATGGTAATAAGAAGCTGCCAAGCTGTCATTGGACAATTTAGCATCATTGTGTGGATCAAATGTGATAATGCAGATTTTTTATTTGGAAAGTGTAATAACTACTGTGAATTATAATTCTAGCCAGTATTCCATAGATATTTTTAAGTTATGCAAATGTTAAGTTATGATGACAGCCATTGCTGGAAGTCATTACGTTCATATCTCTTGCTAAGTTCATTCATGCTGTCTATGTGATTGATGTCCAGATTGTCCTTTCCTTGAATAAAACCATTAATTCTATGCTACTTTATTTTCAAGGTTTTAACTGTTTCAGAATATGGTACTAACTCATTATACATGCTTAGCTGCTGCTGTTTCTTCCCCCCCTCCTCCTCCTCCTCTTCCTCCTCCTCCTCCTCCTCCTTCTTCTTCTTCTTCTTCTTCTTCTTCTTCTTCTTCTTATTCTTATTCTTATTCTTATTCTTATTCTTATTCTTATTCTTATTCTTATATTTTTATTCTTATTGGATAATCTTGTATATATGCTAATACATTTTGGTCAGTTTCTTATAATTTGCAAAAGACAGTAGTCTTTGGTGTCTGGAAAACTTCCCAAAAATAGTGACCCAAAATATAGAGTATCTTTTACCTTAAAAGTTTAAAAGCCAACATTGTATAAAAATCCTATAAAGGGCTCATAATGGTATTCCACACTTTACCTTCCAAGGAAAGTCTCTCTTCTGCCAATGAAGTGATCAGCTGCCTTTATAGAAAATATGATTTCTTAGTCTATGATTTGGTTTGCAAATCCAAGTTTGCATGCCTAGCTCCTATCCCTCACTTATCAGAACTTACATAGAAGTAGCATATTGATAAGTGTTAAATCTAAATGTTACACATTGCTAACTATAGATCACATAAAAATGCCACAGAATGGAATAGGAGATCCTGGATACTATGAAGAAAAGAGAGCAGGAAATGAATCTCTAATTCCTGACTTTGTTATGATCTACAGGCATCTGGGGGAAGGAGGCACAATGAGGCCACTGAAATTTTAGTAAATTAAAACCATCACACCATAAGAGGTATAAGTTAAATGTTCTTAGGAATTCCGACTCTGAAGTAAGCTCATGGGTGAAAATATAACAGGCATTCTTTGAGAGCCTTTCTTTCTTTCCTAGTTCCTATAGAGTCTGGCATAATAACAACTGAGACATTGGAAAGTGAGGAAGTGTTTATAGACTTTAAAATGAGAAAGACTGCTTTCACTTTAGAGAAGCATGACTAACCTGACACTAGAATCTCAACAACAAAGCAAACTAAAAAGTATAAAATACGCTTAAAGAACTCATCTTTCATATTTATATGATAGTAATCTACATCAGTGCCACATCTTATTGAGAACTTACATTTCCTTTGGATCTTAGAAATATGTTTTAAGGGACAGCTGGGTGGCTCAGTCAGTTAAGCATCAGGCTTTTGATTTTGGCTCAGCTCACAATCTCAGGGTCATGAGATTGAGCCCCCAGCTGGGCTCTACACTGGGTGTGGAGCCTACTTAAGATGCTCTCTCTCCTCCTGCTTCTGCCCCTCTCCCCAAAGTATGTTTTAATCACCATCATATACAATTAAAATTAGCATTAGATAGAGTTTCTGACACTGGAAAATGTTATTAGACATAAGATAATACAAAAATCAGCTAGAATTATTAAAATCTAGTAGCTCAATTTTCATATTTGCTTATACCTAGTTGTATAACTGTGTAAGTCAATTAACTTATCTCTTTCCTCATGTCTATAATGAGAAATTTGGAAGAGATGATTCTTAGGAGTTCTCCAGGTGTCAGCATGTGCCCCAGAGTGAGTAAAAAAATATGTCTATTTTGGGGCACCTGGGTGGCTCAGTTGGTTAAGCAACTGCCTTCGGCTCAGGTCATGATCCTGGAGACCCGGGATGGAGCGCCATGTCGGGTTCCCTGCTTGGCGGGAAGCCTGCTTCTCCCTCTCTCACTCCCCCTGCTTGTGCTCTCTCTCTGGCTGTGTTTCTGTCAAATAAATAAAATCTTTAAAAAAATATGTCTATTTTACTACAATTATAGTATAATTAATAAATATCTCACCTTTACTGTGTCAAACTTCCAAACTAAGTTGTTTGTCAGTTACAACTAAAAAAATAGAGAAAACAATGTCAAAAGCAAATTAATAGCAAAATTATATGCCTAAAAGACTGTACTGTAAACCTTATGCTCTTGGCATATATAGGAATACTTAAATTCAGAATCCACATAATATATTTAGGCAATAATTTCAAGATTGATAATCTGGTTTGTATGTGTGGAGAAGATTAGAAGAAAAAAATTGATCATGAAGAGCAAAGACTGAACTATGCCAGTGTAGCAATACAATAAAAGTAATAGTGCATGGTCAGAGAAAAGACAGGAGTAAAAGAAAAGCAGGCAAAAGCAATCAAAGAGCTCAGTGAGCATGGAGGTATTAAACATATTAAGAAAAAAACAGATTTTCACAAAAGACTGGAAGAATTCTGAAGGGGATTCATTAAGTCTAATGTACACTGTATAAGAAAAATAGGAAAACACTTAATATCTTTTAGCAAATTTAAAATAGTTAAACGTTTTAAAAATTTATGGTACTTAATTAAAAAATAAAAAAGTAAATCTCTGCTGAAAAAGTTGCTCGAGCCCTCAAGCAATTCACAGACCAGTTGAGGAGAAAAATAAGTGAGCAATTATGATGCAATATAATAATTTTTGACAGAGGTGATATGATATTTGTTGTTATATATTTTATGTTTATGTTGTGTGACCTCCATGTTCATTATTTTATTCATTATATCATCCACTGAACAGCCTTATAAGATGGATGCAATTTATTTTTTATTATAAACATAAGGATACTTAGGCTGAAAAAGTTAAATATTCTGCCATATACCACAGAAGCAATCACAGTTAAAGTAGGCTTTGTTCTTTTCTTTCAAATCCAACAGTCCTTTATCTAGGAAAGTCACCTATTCATGATTCAAGAGGCAAGAGGTACAGAATATGCAGAGTTAGGGAAAAATCCCCTCCAGAAAAACACCTCCAAATTTTGACAACTGAAAATATGTGAGTATGTAACTGTTTGCAACAGTGAATTGGGTCATACTCTGGAACTGACAACACACTAGTGTTTCAGACAACTATACAAATCAAAAGGGAAGGATGAACAGTGTGTGTGGTTGCTTGTAACAAGTTTATAATTTGATGATTTGCATTTCTATAAAACAATTTAAAAATTCACCCAGATTACAAAACTTACATTTGTTTATGACATGCTACAATATGATTACCTTTCATAATGAATGTTCCATGTGTTCTTCAAAATATTTTGTTTCATCAATTGCCTGAACACTTAGTGTATTTGTTCCTAGCCCCACTTGTATTTAGAATGTCCCTAACCTACCAATATACTTTCCAATGTAATTTTTCTTCATAGCACTTGGGTCTTTCTCAAGCAGTACATATCACAATTTGTGATTATTAACTTATAATTATACACTTAATTGTGAGTTTCTCTTTCATATTCTGTACTATAAGCTACATGGGGGCTCTTTTTTTCCTTCTCCATTCATGTATTCTCTGTATTCTTATATTAAGTATACCACAAAATTCATGCTTAACAATATTTATTGAATGAAAGAGTGCTGAACACATGAATGAATGAATGAATGAGTTAAATGTTCAGGAAATTAAGAATTCTAGGATTTTCAGGGACAGAAGAACACACCCAACTCTAAAAATCTCTTTGTAACAGAGAATCCTCAGTGATGTGTGAAGTAGAGATGATTGATTTTTGTGCTTTCCTCAACCCTGATATTCTTAACCTCAGTGTTACACTATCAAAGGGGTAGCTGCTCAAAACCCAGAAGGAATGACAACTAGTGAAGTAGAAGAAAGTAAATATATTTTTGCATCTGTCTCTTTCCCAAAGGTGATCCTGTGTTCTCAAACTCTGAAGAGACCTCTCTTAGTCCCCAAGAGATAATTGGTTATAGCAAGGTTTATAACTTTAATTAAGCAATAGTATCACCAAAAGACAGTCTCAGTAGAAATGGCTGCTCCATCTGCTGCATATGCATGCTGGTTCACATCAGCTTGGCCACGACAGGGGTTCCAGTCTGGAGACTTGAGTTCAAGTTCCACAGTGATTCTACAGCTAGCTGTATGACCTTGAAAAATGGACTTAACCTTGGAAAACTTCAGTTTCTTCTTCTGTAAAATTGAGATTAGATGGACTGCAAATTTCTTTTTATCTTAAAAAAAAAGCACTCAGATGCTATTTTTATCCCCAAACATAACTACTATATTCAGTTAAAATCTGTTATAACACATTGATCTGCTAACAAGGTTGGCTCCTGCTACTTATCTGGCTGGAACATCCTTACCTCAAGCACTAGCATTATAAATGGATTTATATACAGTATTATTCCTGAGAAGTGTGCCTTTGGCAGAGGCAAATAGAAATTGCAAAGCAAAATTAGGTTTATGCATATTTTTCTAGAGAAAGAACACCTTCCTTCCCCTGTATCCTAGCTTTTAAAATTTCAATTTTTGCCTCTACTAGCCAAAGGAAACTAAACACTGTGCAATTATTCAGTGAAAAATGCAAGTGTTGAATAGAAAAATCTGGACAGTGCCATGATTTCATAAAATGTAAAGTTATTTTTTTTCCTTAAAGTAATATGGATTTAAACTTCAAATGATACCCATTTGTAGCATTTGAACAGTAGCAAAAGACAAACATAAGCTGAATTAAAGGGTGCTTTATCATAAACACATGCACAAAAACCTTCTCTGTACCTGGATGGATCATTTAGACAGAACTTAAACTATTTTCAAACACTTAACGTTCAGGTGCTCAGAGTATTATCATGTGCTTTTCTACCCCTTCTCAAAGTGATCTCATCTACTCATGAATAAATAATCTCTTTAACTCATGATTCTCAACTTTATATCTGAGTTACAAAGATTTATTTTTATATCTGAGTTGCAAATTACCCTTTGCAATTCTAGTTGATGTTTTAGAGTCATCTCAAAATTAAATGGATTTTAAAATGAGTGGTTCCTACTGGCTCTGCTTTAAGCTTTCCAACCTTGGGAAATGGCACCACTGTATCCAAATGACATATGCCAGAAATCTAGACATTGTTTGAATTAAAGGCAAAATGGAGACTGGACTTGAGAATTTCGAGGAGACAAAACCATTTAAGCCATATAAGCAAAGCAAAATCTAGATTATTTCATGAACATAGTCAAAGCTTAAGTCATCACTTATAAATGCCTCTGATAATCATAAAGAAACTTAAGTCATCTTCCTAAAGATACCAGAAGACAAACCCTTTTAACCAGCCCCCTGCCATCTGCAGAAACTGTCACTAATCACTGTGAGGGTTAAACCCCATTGTAATGACCAACCACTGTAAGGGTTAAACATCTTCACTTTCACCTTCTAAGCTATCCTGTAAACTGAGCTTCACATCAATTCTAAATTGCTAAACTCCTAGTTCACAAACCATTCTTACATGCATAATAAACTTTTACTATTTATTGATTTGGTGTTTTCTTTTTAAAGTTTATTTTAGTCATCTCTACACCCACCGTGGGGCTCAAACCCACTACTCCAAGAGTTGCACGTTCTTCTGGCTGAGCCAGGCAGGCACCAGATTTGGTGGTTTCAATTTTGCTATTTCTGAATTTTTTTTGTTCAAAGTTTTATCATTTTATGTATTTATTTAGTTAGCACTTATCACATTATTTTCCTCATTTTTATATCCAATCCAGCAGCAAATTTTACCAATTCGCTTTCCAAAGCAGGTCTTGAATGGATCTTCTTTTCTGTACCTCCACTGGGATCTCAATGCAAGCCAGCATTTTCTCACACTTGAACTACTCTTACCCAAATGTCACCCTAATCTACTTGCCACACAGTAGCAAGAATGAATTTTTCAAAGATCTAAATGGAAATTTCACTTCCTGTTTAAATATTTCCTTTGTCAGCCAGCATAATCAGTATGAAACTTCATTCCTAAACCTTCACGTTGCTGCCCCTTTGTGACATGACCCATCATTTTTTCAACCTCATGGTGAATAATTTCCCTCCTCACTCATGGACTGCAGCCTTATTAGTCTTTCTTTTTCCAGTTTTTGAATATATTAAACTCTTTCCTGAGTCAGCCCTTGTTTACTTCTGCTTTATATCTCCTTGGAAGGGTTTCCCCACTACCTTCCCTGTTAGCCTGCTTTGCTCTTTCTTCTTTATCTGCCTAAAGGACACCTTTAACAAACTTAGTGAGCCCCTATCAAAATCAAATCTTGCCCAGTTCAAGCCATTATTCTCTACTCTAGTGCTTTGTTTTCTTCTCTGTAATATTTGTGAAATGTGTAATCATTCTATCAGTAATCTATTCATTTATCTTTATCTCTAGAAGGTAAACTTTATATGGTTAGATTGTATTTGTTTTAGTCACTGTTATAGATGTTATGCTGACCTCATTGATTGCCTGGCAAAAAGAAAAAAAAAAAGAAAGAGAAAAAAAGAAAATGGAGGGGGTTGGTGGCACCCCTGGGTGGCACAGTTTGTTGGGTGGAAGTCTTGGTTTTGGCCCAGGATCCCCCCATTGAGATCAGGCTCTGTGCTAAGCCTGGAGTCTGCTTCAGATTCTTTCCTGGTCTCCCTCCCCATCTACGCACACCCCCTTCTCTGACACCTGTTCTCTTTCTCTCTAAAATAAATAAATAAAATCTTCAAAAATTGTTTTTTGAGTGTTGAAAAAATTAATGGATCTTGCAAAGGGTGTGTGGAGTATTCATCCTGAAGTGAAGTTCCTGTAATGTTTTTATCTGAATATGTGGGGCTAGGGAACAGTGAGAGAAGAGATCTACATGGATGGACTATGAGATAAAATAAACAATTGGATTTACAAATAAGAGAGCTGCTGTTTAACATCCCAGAAGACAGGGGGCTAGGTGGTGCCTTGCAATATCATCAAGATATTTGCAAACCTAGTGTCCATGCCCAGTTAAAAATGAGAAACTGACCTCTCTATAAAAAGCGCCATCAACTTCTATCATTTTTTACAGACTGCGCTTTCAAACATAGATGCCAGTAATAACAGTGGAGAGAGGAAAATGACAAAGACGCATCAGTTTCCTCATCAGTATAAACAGACTAAAATTATTTACTGTTTGTACTGTCAGAACAAATTTCCTTGTAAGTTTCCATTTACACATTTTTACTGACAGCATCACAATATCAATATTATTTCCATGAAGAGTAGAAAATGAAAGTGGATATTAGACGCACAAGGCATCAGAATGTAGAAAATAAACTGGCTGGAGGAGTCGATGGCTATCAGCAGTTCACATGCCTTTTGGAGAGGATTCAGTCTATGAAAAGAAGCTTATCTCGATTGCAAAATCTTTTTATACTGTTCCCGGAAATGAAAGTGTTTGACCACCCCCGGGTAGATCTTCGACTTTCCCATGCTTTCAGGCATCCTCAGCACTCACCCCTCCATTTCTCTGAAGCCTCTGTGAGCAGAAGAAGGGCAGGAAATGATTTCACTGTTTTCACACCTAGTGGAACTGTGAGATGTTTTGCATTTTCAGAGCACCTGGTTTGCAACCTTCTGCTACAGCTGATTGTCCAAGAACTGAGAGCTTTAAGTCTCAGCTACCAGCACTTTCATATTTATCTGGTCCCCACTTCCCCTAAGGGTTGTGCTTTTGTTCCCTAACCACAGCGCTGAAACTGTAAGACATAGAACTTTGGATCTGAGTGTGAAAGTGCATGCCTGTGTATTTGAATATACAGAGGAGCAGTGAAAGAAAGCAAGGCTGATCAACTTACCACATACTATTCAGATACATTGTTTCCCCTTAGTCATTAAGGTTACTAAGAAGTAAATACTATTATCTGCTTAGAAAACTGAAGTATAAAGGACATTGTATATTTACATAATAAAATATTATTTGCTCATACCTGATAAATTATAAAGATTTTGTATTCTTAAAGCAAAGTAGTATTCTTTATAAGAAATAATTTCAAGTTTGAATTTTCCTATTTCAGAAAATCACTAGCATATTACTTCTTAAAAAAGACTATTTATTTATTTATCTATTTATTTATTTGAGAGAGAGACAGAGAGCACATGCGCACAGGAGAGAATCCCAAGCAGACTTCAAAGGTGCAGAACCCAATGTGGGGCTCGATCTCATGACCCTGAGATCACATAGGTTCCAAAAACCAAGAGTCATTAGCTTAACTGACTCCACCATCCAGGTGCCTTCTCCACCTTAAAAAAAAAAAAAAAAAAAAAAAAAAAATATATATATATATATATATATATATATATATATATAAAGTATTTTTATTACAGTGGTGGGATTTAAGATATTTGCTCCTCTTTCAAAATTTAAAAACTTTTTTTTTCTATTTAAGGACAGAATAAATGACATTCTTTTTTAGTTAGTTATTGAAGGAAATCTTGGTTGTTTCCAACGTTTGACAATTACAAATAAACCTGCTATCAATATTTCTAGGCAGGTTTTCAACTCATTTGTGTAACTATTAGGGAATATGATTATTGGATCATATGGTAAGAGTATGTTGAGTTTTGTAAGAAACTGCCAAACTGGGGTACCTGGGTGGCTCAGTCACTTAAACATCTCAGCTCATGTCATGATCTCAAGGTCCTGGGATCAAGCCTCATGTTAGGCTTCCTGCTGGATGGGGAATCTGCTTCTCCCCTTCCCTTCAGCCCTCCCCCCACTGTGCTCTTTCTCTCTCAAATAAATAAATAAAATCTTTAAAAAAAAAAAAAGAAAGAAAGAAATTGTCAAACTCTCTTCCAAAGTGACTGTACCCTTTGGCACTCCCACTAGCTATTGGCTAAGTATCGCCAGAATTTTGGCTTTTAGCCGTTGTAATAGGTGTGCAATGGTATGCCATTATTGTTTCCATATAGCAGTTGCCGCATGGCATATGATATTGAACATCTTGTCATCTTAGTAGTTCATCTTAGATGGCTTTATTTGCCATCTAAGTATCTTCAGTGGTGAAATATCGAGACATTTTGCCCAATTTTAATTGGTTTATTTGTCTTTTTATTTTTAAATTTTAAAAGTAGTTTGTAGATTTTAAATACCAGTCCTTTATCAGATATGCGTTTTGCAAGAATTTATCTCCCAGTCCATAGTTTGTCTTTCTGTTCTCTTAACAGTGACTGTCAGGGAACCTAAGTTTCTAATTATAATGAAGTCCAACTTATCTTTTTCTTCTTTTTCCTTTTTGTTTCATGGGTCATGTCTTTGGTATTGTACTTAAAAGTTAATTACCAAACCCAAGGTCACCTAAATTTCTTCTTATGCTATATTCTGGAATCTTAAAGTTTTGCATTCAGAGTTAATTTTGTGAAGAGTATAAGGTCAATATCAAATTCATTTTTTTAACATGTGAATGTCCATTTGTTTTAGTAACATTTATTGAGAAGATTATTTTTCCTATCTTGGATTCCTTTTGCTCCTTTGTCAAAGATCAGTTGACTGTATTTGTGTGGGTCTATTTCTGGGTCTCTATTCTGTCCCACTGATTTGTCTGTTTTTTCAACACAACCACATTGTTTTGATTACTGTAGATTTACAGTTAAGTCTTGAATTTGGGTAATGTCAGTCCTCTGTTCTTCTTTAGCTTCATGTTGGCTATCCTGGATCTTTTACTTTTACATATAAATTTTAGAATCTATTTAGTAACTTACTGTGTTTTTTTATAAGGAATATATTGAATCTATAGATCAAGGTGATAAAAACTGACATGTTCACAATAGTGTTATTTACTATCCATATACACGGAATACCTCCCTATTTACTTAGTTCTTCTTTGAGTCCTTCATCAATGTTTTGAATTTTTCCTTATATATATCTTGTACATGTTTTGTTTGATTTTTATATAAGTTTTTAACTTTTGGAGTGCTAATATAACTGGTATTTTTTGTTTCAAATTCTAACTGTT
Organism: Spilogale gracilis; assembly: GCA_004023965.1. Classification (NCBI taxonomy): domain Eukaryota; kingdom Metazoa; phylum Chordata; class Mammalia; order Carnivora; family Mephitidae; genus Spilogale; species Spilogale gracilis. The sequence continues at coordinate 42,616 of PITA01013511.1, read as the reverse complement.
CATTGCTAGTACAGAGTAAAGCATATTTGGGGGGAGGGTATAAATTAACCTCATATCCTACAAACTTGCTCTTATTACATATTAGTTCCAAAAGTGTGTGTGTGTGTGTGTGTGTGTGTGTGTGTGTGTGTGTGTTTCTGGTTTTGTTTTGTTTTGTTTTGTATTCTTTGGGTTTTGCCACATAGGCAAGTATGTCATCTGCAGATAAGACGTATTGTTTCTTTCCTTCCAGTCAGTGTAATTTTCTTTTCTTTTCTTAGCTAAATTTTCAGTACAAAGTTGAATAGGAGTGGTGAGAGTGATGGTTCCTTTTTTGCCCAGTTTCAGGGGAAGAACATCTAATTTCTCACCATTAAGCATCATGTTAGCATCATTCTGGTTTTTGTTTTTATTGATGTCCTATATGTACGTTGAGGAAGTTTGCCTCTGTTGCTAGTTTGTTAAGAGATGTTGATATAATCCAGTGCCTATTCATGACAAAAACATCTATTAACATTATAAGATTTTTCTTCCAGAGCCTCTTGTGATGGATTATATTAACTGATTTTCAAATGTTGAACTAACTTTACATACCTGGAATAAATCCCTCTTGGTCACTGAGTATATTAATTTTTGTACTTGTGGGGCTCAATTATACTAATTTTTTGAGGATTTTTTAAATCTAAATCCATGAGAGATATTGGTCTGTAGTTTTCCTCTCTTGTGACAGTTGATCTTATTTAGGTGTTAGGGTAATGCTGGCTTTGTAGAATGAATTCCAAGTGTTCCCTCTGGTTCCATTTTCTGTAGAAAATTAATATCACCTTCCTTAAATGATAAAATTTGCCTTTGAAACTATATGTGACTGGCTCTTTCTGTTTTGGCAAGTCATTATGCATTGATTCATATTGTTACAAATTCAGTTTTTGAACTGTATCACACTTTCAAAACCTTTTATTTTTAACTTTTTAAAAATTAACATATAAGGTATTATTTATTTCAGGGAAACAGGACTGTGATTCATTAATCTTACACAATTCACAGTCAAAACCTTTTCTAATAGGAAAGTAATAATAGTGGCGTTTTAAAATGTGAACAGAAAAAAAAATAAAAAGAAATAAAAAAAAATAAAATGTGAACAGAAACCAAAAAATTCATTATTCTTGAATGTATTAGGAAGAAACATACCCTCCATTGAAACAGAAATATCTTTTGCATAGAACAAATATTGTGGACACATACAAATACATATGCACATATAAATCACCCTAACTAGACCCTCTGATTCAAATCTCTCAATACCTTCTCATTACTTAGAGAATAAATACAATGTCCTTGCCATGGCCTGACTCCCTATGTTATTGACTTTCTGTTACCTTCTCAGATTCCATTATGGGTAGTCTTCCTCTCTCTCAAGCCCTCTGTGAACCATCTATCATTCTCTCAAACCAATGATGCTCTTCTACAGGACATTTAAAAATACAAGTCTATAGGAGTTTTGCACATGGACTATAGTCTTCCTGTTCTTCTGACTAGCTTCTACTTCTATACTTTCATAGTCCTTGTTTTTCTTTAGTAAACTTTCTCATGCCCTAGGAAAGCTCCTTCTTGAATCCTCCTTTGCAACTGACTACCCCTCCTTTACCGCATTTTCTACCATCTGTACTTATATATATCTATAATTACTAGATTAATATTTGTGTACCCTACCAAAGAATAAGACCTCAGGAGAATACGAAGACTATTTCCCTTATTGCTTCTAACCCATACTTAGCATTTTATGGAGCATTTTACAGAGATTAGGGATTAAACAAATAATTATTAAGTGAATATATGGGTGAAAAAGTGACTAGACATTTCAAGGGGAAATTTAGGCAGAGGTAACAATAACATTAATCAGCAGCAGCTTTCACATTTGTATCATAGTAATATTGCCTTCTTAATATCATAATTTGCATAAATAGTGAAGCTTCTAAATCCACAAATGTATCTGAAGGAAACTGAACACCCGGTGATGCTGAAGAGTAGGACTTATTAATTATTCTGTATAGATAGATGTTTTTGCAATTTGTCCCACAAAACCAACTACACAGGCAGCCTAAAGAGCATTTGTGAGACTCGTGCTGTGTGAATAACGTTGGGAGCCTAGTCGTTTGAAGTATGTTATTTGGCCTCCAGATTGGAACTGGCCCTTCTGGTCTGGATGCCAAGAGCTACAAATCTTGTCTGACACCCCCTCCTGCTCCAGGCTGGGCTGCCCCCCCCCCCCCGAATGAAATCCGGGAGGGGAGGCAAGAACACATAGCCCAGGCTCCTTGAAAATATAGAAACATGATAACATAGAAATGCATCTTGCTCCAAACTGCACATAGGCAAACAGACGTTCAATTTTCAAAATGTGATTATTTGTCCTATAAATATCACCCTTATGGGGATGGTCAGTTGGAAGTATCACCTGAGGGGAGAATGTTCTGCCCAGGCCTCTCAATCAGGACTTCAACATAGCTGTTTAAAGAGGACTTCCCCAGCTAATGAGGTTGGATGTTTTAAGTACCCGATTTGATGTAACTTTGCCTTATTCTCATTTATTGCCTGTCTTTACCTTCATCTATGTGTAGATTCCTTCCCTGTTTCTGTTAGGTTTCTATAATAATAATAATAATGATAATAATGATAATAATAATAATAAAAGTTTTCTTTCCTTTTTGAAACTGAGACACGGCCGTTGTGAATCTTTTGTGCAGAACATCAATAAAGAAAAAATGTATATGCTATGTGTATGTGCACGTGTGTGTGTGTGTGTGTGTGTGTGTGTGTGTGTATGGGATTGTGCCTAACTTCAGTTATCATTTCCCTTTCCTTGAATTTCCCATTTTTTTCCTCTGAAAGATTCAATTCTTTTGAGGAATATTTTGAATCACTTGCTAGTGGAGTCGAGGTAAAAATGTAGCTGCATCTGGAGGGGGAAACAATCAAATCCCTTTTTGTTAAAGGCCAAAAAATGAAATAAAACTTATGAGGCATGCATCAGTAGAAAAGTGAATCGTAACAGACACAAAAAATTCAATATTGCCTCATTCAATAATAAGCTGCCGTGTTTCTCCTATTGTGTCAAGGTTTAAGATAATACCATAAGGTATTAAACCTGCTCTATAGGTATTCTTGGAAGAGGCTGATATAAAACAGACAGTAAAAGCATTTTCGGAATTGCAGTGATGTTTGTTAAGCACTCTTAGACCCATCATAGGATATTTTTCTTTTCTAAATCATACAGTGCAGTTGGCTGAATCAGTAAATTTAAAATGAGAAAGAAATAGATAGTGGTTTGCCACAGCTGCTCTCATCAGCCTATTTTATCTGCTGTGGGTATGGTATCAGTGCACTACATCAAGAAGAAAAAAATAATGGGGGAATATAGATTGCTTAATGAATACGTAAAAAATGTAGAGACACACTAAAAATTCTGTCAGAATATGTCTGGCCAGAAGTTATAGAAAAATATGTTGTTAAAAGACTGAATAACTTCCTAATCAATTTTTTTGTCATGTTGGTTGATTCAGCCTTATGCTAACTTGTGATTTTTTTAAATTTAAATTCAATTAGCCAACACAGATTACATCATTTGTTTCATATATAGTGTTCAACAATTCATCAGTTGTGTATAACACCCAGTGCTGTTACTTTTTAATGTGGAGGCTTCAGAAATCATGATGCTATACTCAGTAGGTATTTTGAATAAGTCAGCTTTCATTCACTTGGAGAAGAAAGGTCAGCAAAAGTTAAATCAGACTAGATCTACAAAATTCTTTGGAGAGTCTAGCAAAGCTAAAACATATACATATATACATGCATATATATGTATATATATTGGAGAGAAGCTGCCAAATGAGGTACAATGCTGATACTGTCCTTTTAACTTGTTAACACTTCCTATGTGGTAAATGACTAATTAGTTATGTTGTAAGTCTAAGAATCCAGAGTCTTTTTATAGTGAAAAGTAATATTGGAAAGTTATCATCCATTTGCTCTAAAGTAGAGTTATTGGTGGAAAATTATTATATCAGTTGTTGGCTAGCCCATTTCAGTTTAGTAAATGTGATCATTCTCATTTTGCAGATTAAAAAACAATATCAGAATTACCAAGTATTTTGTCCAAAAATACATTGTTCATGACAGAACTAAGTGATTTTAGTCTTTTGACTACAGCAGAGCAGGCTCTTTTCAAAAACCGAGTGGTTCTAGCATGGAATGAAATGCTGCCAAAATACTATGTTTCAAGTTCAAACATTCAATAACATACCATGCTTTGCAATGCCCACAATAGCCAAATGGTGGAAAGAGCTGAGATGCCCTTCAAGATATGAATGGATAAAGAATATGTGGTCCATTTACACAATGGAATATTACTCAGCCATTAGAAAGGATGAATACCCAACTTTTGCATCAACATTGATGGGACTGGAGGAGATTATGCTGAGTGAAATAAGGCAAGCTGAGAAAATTAATAATCATATGGTTTCACTTACTTGTGGAACATAAAGAATAGCATGGAGGACATTAGGAAAAGGAAAGGAAAAGTGTGTTGTGGGAAATTGGAGGGGAATATGAGTCATGAAAGACTATGGACTCTGAGAAACAAACTGAGGGATTTAAAGGGGAGGGGGATGGGGGCATGGGTTGGCCCAGTGGTGGGTATTAAGGAGGGAACACACTGCATGGAGCCCTGGGTGTTATACACAAACAATGAATCATGGAACACTACATCAAAAACTAATGACATACTGTTTGGTGACTGACATAACATAATAAAAAATAAAATAAATTTAGAAAAAAACATACTATGCTTTGTCAAGATTGATGAAATGATCACTTGAGTAACCACAGAAGATTACACCTAAATGCCACTTGTGTTATAGCTAGATTTCCGTTACTGGGTGGTGCCTCATTGGAGAACAGGTTACAGTAGCCACTAATATCTTATGCCTAGTTGGCCATACAGTCCTCCCAAAACATTTTATGGAGTTGATAGAATTATTTGCATGTACAGATGGGAAAACTGATATTTGGAATGTTTGAGTAACTCATTCAGTTTTACTATTAATAAGTAGTAGAGAAGTTAGAACCTATACATACCTAACCTCAAAGCTTGAACTAATTGCTAATATCTTGCTCTCATGCATCTCATTTACCATTCCTCTTCTTTTTCTTCTTTTCTTTTTTGCAGCAGTGTTAAGATAGTCACTGATCAGTAGACCCTGATAGCATATTTAATGTGATTTGTTTTCACTATTCCACTAAGAAAAATGTATCATAATTGCAAAGACAAGACATAGTAAGTATAGGCGATTGTAAGATAGGAAGTTCAAATCCCCTGAACAAAATGACAACAAAAAATCCAATAAAATATGCTTTAAGCAAATGCAATAATTACAAAGACTTCAATCATTTGGCCTTGTCAAGTCAATGGGTAAAACTGGATACAGAGACCTAAAAATGACATAGATTAAAAAATGTGGATAACTTCACCCTAGTGCAGTACAACATAATATATCATAGTTAATTCTAACCATTATTATATGAACACATATGTTTTAGAAAACTAATTTAAAATGTTGCCAAGGTGATTTTTAAATTACCTGTCCACTGAGAACTTCTGGCTTATATTCTTAATGTTTTAAAGCTTGAACCCCTGTTGCTCAACCAGTTATTGCTTCCTTTTCTAATATATTGTTAGTTTTGGGCAGTGATATAACTCACCCATGGCCTTGAACTATTTTAACTGATTTAGAAATGTGCTCCTTTCTCTGCAGCAAACACTATAACACTTGGGCTCCTCTACCCTTTCTTTTCACTCCTGCATATTTTGTGTTGATAGATGTGATATAAATGATTTGTTTAAATTATAGATGGCTTAATATTTGAGACAGGTTTTGGGGTAGTAGACAAGTAACACAGATAACCACTATCATGGCCACTGATGGGAATTCTACTATCTGTCTTATAAACATTCTTCTACCTCACAATTTTGATAATTAAATGCTATACCATATGTTGGAAAAAATGTCTGCAGTATAACAAATTGGTGCACATGACTGTTTATGACTAGAAACAAAAACAAAACAAGATGAATCTTTGAAGAAGGGAAAAATAATAGTTATTTGAAAAAACTATATATGGCTACCCTCTTTGGAAGCCATGTGGTCATTCTTTATGTGTCTCTCTCCACTTCTGTCACCGCTAGTCTTGAAACAAGGGGACATTACAACTTTTCTCCTTCTCCCCCTCTTCTTCTTCCTCCTGCTTATTCTAGTACCCTGCATATTTTGCATCAGTGACTGGTTTTAAGTAAATGTTTGTTTGCTAAATGAACAGGGTTTACTAGAATGAAGCGAATTTCCTAGGATTAGATGTTTATTTTAAATTAGAAGATTCCCAGGGCGCCTGGGTGGCTCAGTGGGTTAAGTGACTTCTTTCAGCTCAGGTCATGATCCTGGAGACCCAGGATCGAGCCCCGCATTGGGCTGCTTGCTCGGCGGGAAGCCTGCTTCTCCCTCTCTCAGTCCCTCTGCTTGTGTTCCCTCTCTCGCTGTGTTTCTCTGTCAAATAAATAAATAAAATCTTTAAAATAAAGAAATAAATAAATTAGAAGATTCCCTCAATCTTATCCCAGGAAAGAAAATGAGTTTTGTTTAGATTGCTTATTTTAATTGATTTGCAGTGACAGTGACTACTTGGAGCAGAACATTTGGAAACACACACACTGTAAGACTATCTTTGGCCTCAGAGCGACAAGCTTTTGAAGTTTCGTGAACCTGCTACTTTTGCTCTGAAATACCAAACTCTCATTTTACAACTGAAGTGATGGAGATCCACTGGGGTTAAATGAGTCGTCCAAAGTCTCACAGCCAGTAGGAACAGTCCTTTTATGGAAACTCAGCTCCCTAATTACTTATATAATATCATTTAATTTATGATATAACATTATTTTCCCTGTATTTATGAACCAAAATGGATTCACTTGGAATCCTTCTCTTGATGACTGTTTCACACTTTCCTTTTGAATCATCATAATTTAATCTCAAGGGAATATGGAAACCAAAATTAAAAGAGATTTTAATTTACCAGAAAAAAAAAAAAAACAATATGTACCTACAATAACATTTCTACACTCTAAGGACATCTACCTTATTTGGCAAAGGAATATTGATTAAATAATTACACACTGAATATGGGAAGAGATAGTAACATAATATCCAGTTTCTTCCTTTTCAGTTTACAAAAGATATTGGATACAGTGAGTTATAAGCTAGAAGTTTTGAAAATCCCTTATAGTAAACACTCCTACGGACTTATATTCCTAAATACATGGGACTTCATTAAAATGGCATGATGATGAAAGTTTTATACCCCTTGTTTTAAATGTTTCCTTTCTAGAACAATGGATCTCTAAAGATTCATTGTGAAAAATCACCTAACCCATTGTCCAACTTTCAGATACCAGAGACATTCTAAACCATTCCCCACATTGCTTTGAGAGATGCCATTCAAAAATCCAAATTGGATTATATTATCTCCCAAATTGAAATCTGAATGGAGATCACTTTTCCTTATCACCAACAAGAAAATAATTTTTTAAAACTTTAAAATATTTTCTCATTGCCTTCAGCATTTATTCCTAGTGTTTTCTATCATCTTTGTTTTTGTTGCTATTTTTTCTACAGAAAAAATAAACACAATCTTTCTATCCCCATGGGACTGAGCCATAACCATATTTTTTAAATTTTTGGCTATTTTATGTACATATATATTATTTTTATATATACATACATGTATATAAAATATACAATTCTGTATTATGTGATATATCTATATTGTGTGCATATATATACATATATATGTATATGAAATATACAATTCTGTGTTATATAATTATCTAGCTCAATTTCATAAATGATGAAAGCACACAAAACTTTCCACTTGTCTGAGAGAAGAGTGTAGTATAAAATGCATTATCATGGCATGAAATTGCATTACTATCTGACCCTGACCTTCCCATCCTCACTTCTCTTCACAGCCTTCAAATTTTCCAAGTTAACCCCTCCTAGTCACTGTTTCCTAGAACTTTTTGATGCAGTCACACAAAGTTCTGTCCTTATCCTTTAAACCTCCATCGCCTAATCCAAACTGCCTTTAGCTCACAATATCCTTACACCTTCTGTGTGTATGTGTGTATGGTAAGACACTTAACATGTAATATCTTCTGTTAATAATTTTTAAAACTTTACTCTGGTAAAGAACTTATTATGTAAGTACTATTGCTAACTATAGGCACAATGTTGTATAGATGATCTTTAGAAATAACCATTGTGTATGAATGAAACTTCCCCCAGCCCCTAGCAAACACTATTGTAATCTCTGTTTTGAATTTAACTATTTTAGATATTTCAAGTAAGTGGAATAATGCAGAAATTATCCTATGGCTGGCTTATTTCACTTAGAATAATGTCCTCCAGGTTCATCCATATTGTTTCATATGGTATAGTTTCCTTCTTTTTAAAAGGTTTTATTTTAAAGATTTGATGGATTGATTGATTGGTGGGTGGGCAGGAGGAGGAAATGCCAAGTAGACTCCACACTGAGCCTGACCTGGGGCTCTATTTCATGACCCTGAGATCATGACCTGAGCCAAAATTAAGAGTTGGATGCTTAACCAACTAAGCCACCCAGGTGCCCCTTAAGTTTTTATTTTAATTTTTTAGTTAGCTACAGTGTTGTATAGTTTCAGGTGTACCATTAAGTGATTTAAGAGTTCCATACATCACCTGGGGCTCTTCATAACAAGTGTACTCTTTAATTTCCTCCACCTGTTTAATCCCTTCATACCCCCATGTCCTTTTTAAAGCCTGAATAATATTCCATTGTGTGCATATACTACATTTTTATCCATTTATTTGTTGATAGACAGTAAGGCTATTTCCATACCTTGGCTATTGTGAATAGTGCTGTAATGAACATGGGAGTGCTAATACCTCTGCCTTCAGCTCAGGTCATGATCTCAGGGTCCTGGGATCGAGGCCCACATTGGGCTGTCTGCTCAGCAGGGAGCCTGCTTCCTCCTCTCTCTTCCTGCCTCTGCCTGCTTGTGATCTCTCTCTCTGTCAAGTAAATAAAATCTTAAAAAAAAAAAAGATTCTAATTTCAATTCTTCTGGATAAATATCTTGAATTAAGATTGCTGCATTATATTTTATTTTTAATTTTTTGAGGGACCTCTATACTGTTTTCCGTAATAAATGCACCATTTTGCATTCCCACCAATTATGTACAGGAATTCCAATTTCTCCACATTTAAACACTTGTTATTTTTTATTTTTTTTAAATAATAGCTATCCTAACATGTAAGATGATATGTCACTGTGATTTTGATTTGCCTTACTCTCATGATTTGTGACATTAAACAACTTTTTCACGTACCTGTTGGACATTTTTATGTCTTCTTTGGGGAAATGTATTCAAAGTCTTAGCTCATTTTTGTATCAAGTTATTACGTATATATGCATACATATATATTTGCTATTGAGTTGTATGAGTTTCTTATATATTCTGGAAACTAACTCTTTATTAGGTGATTTGCAATTTCCCTCCATTCTGTAGATTTCCTTTTCATTTGGTGATTTTTTTTTCCCCTGCAGAGAAGCTTTTTAGTTTGAAATAGTCTTGCTTATTTATTTTTGCTTCTGTTGTTTGTGACTTCGGTGTCATACCAGAGGAATCATTGCTGAGACCAATATTTTCTTCTAGGAATTGTACAGTTTCAGGTCTTTAAATATTTAGTACATTTGAGTTGATTCTTGTGTGTTGTGTAAAATAAAGGTCTTTATTTCTTCTTTTGTATGTGGATATCCAGGTTTCCCAGCACCTTCAGCTGAAGACACAAACCCTTCTCCACCGGGTACTCTTACCATCCTTTTGAAGATCAGTTTCCTGTATATATGCAGATTTTATTTCTGGGCTCCCCTATTTTGTTTCATTGATTTTGCATATCTGTGTTTATGTCAGTATTATATTGCTTTAATACTATGTCTTTGTAAAATAACTTGAGATCAGGAAGTGAGACACCTCCATTTCTGTTCTTCCTTCTCAGTGGTTTTGAGTTCCTATGTACTTCCATATTAATTTTAGGATTGCACTTTCTATTTCTTTTAGACATGGTGTTGGGATTTTGATAAGAATTGCATTAAAAATTACATTAAATCTAGGTTGCTTTGGGTACCATGGATATTTCAACAATACTAAGTCTACCAATTCATGAACACAGAATATCTTTTCACTTTTTGGTGACTTTAATTTCTTTCATCAGTGTTTTATAGTTTTCAGTGTGCAAGTCTTCCTTACCTCCTTAAGTATGTATCTAAGTATTTTATTCTTATCGATGTCATTTTAGATGACATTTTTAAAAAATTTCCCTTTTAGTTTTTTGTTAGTGTATAGACAACAAAAATCTGGCATGCTTATTTTATATCCTACAACTTTACTGCATTTATTGTTTAATCCAACATTGTGTGTGTGTATATGTGTGTGTGCAGTCATTAGGGTTTTCTACATATAATATCATATCATCTGCAAACATATGATTTTATTCCTTCCTTTTTAATGTAAATATATTTTATTTATTTTCTTGCCTGATTGCTCTGGCTAGATCTTCAGTACAGTGTTGATTAAAACTGGCAAGTGTGGGCATCTTTGCCTTATTTCTGATCTTAGAGGAAAAGCTTTCAGCTTTTTACTCTTGAATGTGATGTTAACTATGGGCTTGCCATACATAGTTTTCATCACATTGAAGTAATTGCCTTCTGTCCCTGTTGAGAATTTTTAATCATGAAAGGATGTTGAATTTTGTCACTATTTTGGCAGCTATTGAAATAATCATCTGATTTCTATCTTTTATTTTGCTAATGTGATATATCACATTATTTTCATGTGATATCATCGTTTCTTCCTAGGGATAAATCCCCCTTGGTCGTGGTATATGATCATTTTACTCTGCTGTTGAATTTGTCCTGCTAGTATTTTATTGAGGATTTTTGCATCTGTGTTCATCAGGAATAATGGACTGTAGTTGTCTTTTCTTGTGATATCTTCATCTGGTTTTGCTATCAGGGTAATGCTGGGCCTCATAAACTCATAAAATGAGTTTGGAAGTGTTCCTCCCTCTTCAGTTTTAGAAGAATTTGAAAAGGATTGGCATTAATTCTTTAACGTTTGGTAGATTTCACGAGTGAAGCCATCTGGTCCTGGCTTTTCTTTGTTATTAGGTGCCTGATTAGAGCTTCAATCTCTTTATTATTTAGAGGCCTGTTCAAATTTACTGTTTCTTCATAATTCAGTCTTTGCAGGTTGTATCTTTCTAGAATTTATTCATTCCCTGGAGGTTGTCCAGCTTGTTGGGACATAACTGTTTGTCATATGGTCCTTTTTACTTTGGTGGTATCAGTTGTAATATCTTTCACTTCTGATTTTATTTGAGTCTACTCACTCTTCATCTAGTGAAGATTTTGTCAATTTTGTTTTTATTTTCAGAAACCAAGTCAGACTCTTCGATTTTCTCTATTGTTCCACTATTCTCTATTCAAGTATTTCTATAATCTTTATTATTTCCTTCCTTCTGCTAAATTTGAACTTAGTTTGCTCTGCTTTTTCTAGTTCCTTGGTGTATAAAATTAGGTTGTTTGAGCTCTTCTTTTTTAAGGCAAGCATTTATAGCTATAATCTTCCTTCTTTTGCTGCTTGCCATTAGTTTTGGTAAATTGAATTTCATTTTCACTAGTTTCAATATATTTTTAAAATTTCTTTTTGGTATCCTCTTTGACCCAGTGTTTGTTCAAGAGTGTGTTGTTTAATTTCCATATATTTGTGAATTTTTCAGTTTTCTATTGTCACTGTTTTCCAGTTTTATTCTACTGTGGTCTGAAAAGATTTTTAGTTATGATTTCAGTCTTCTTAAATATGTTAAAATTGGTTTTGAAGCCTCATATGTGATATCCTGGATATTATCCCATGGCATTTGAGAAGACTGTACTCTATTGCTTTCAGATAGAATGATCAGTCTATGTCTGTTAAGTCCATTTGTCTATAGTTTTGTTTCCTTATTGATTTTCCGCCTATATGTTCAATTCATTATTGAAAGTGGGTATTACTGTTATTATATGGCTATGCATTGCTTTCTTCAGGTCTGTTAATGTTTGCTTTATGTAATTAAATGCTCTGATGTTGATATTTATAATTTTTATATCTTTCTGGTGAAATGACCTCATTATCATTATATAATATCCTTCTTTGGGTCTTGAGACAGTTTTTGACTTAATATCTATTTTGTATGATATAATTATAGCTGTCCTTGCTCTCTTTTGGTTACTATTTACATGGCATACCTTTTTCTATCCCTTCACTTTCAGTCTGTGTGTGCCATTAAATCTAAAGTAAGTTTCTTATTTATAGCATACAGTTGGATCATTTAATTTTTTTTCCCTTTAGCCACATTATATCTTCTACTTAGTATAGTCCATTTATATTTAAAGTCATTATTGATAAGGAAGGATCTATTATTGTCATTTTGTTAATTGTTTTCTATCTTGTAGTTCTTTTATGCCTCTTTTCCTGTCTTGCTGTTTTGCCTTCTGAGTTACCGATTTTTTTAGTTATATGTTCTTATTTTTTTTTCTTTTTTTGACTATCATCTGTGGGTATATTTTTGTGGTTACCATAAGGCTTACATAAAACGTCTTAATCTTAACAGTCTTTTTATGATAATAACAAATAACTAAATTCAATTGCATAAAAATTTTTACACATTTACTTCTCTCCCATCAGACTTTATGTTATTGATTATATCTTTTTGTATTCATTATGATTATAATGTATTACAATTTATTGTACAGTACATACTGTATAGTAAAATTTACTTTTATATTACATATTCATTAAAATGTGTTTATAATTATAGTTATTCATAACACTTGTCTTTTCACTTTTCTGCTAAAATTAAATCAATACAATCAATACAATATTAGAGTATTCCATGTTTGTCTGTTATTTACTTTTACTACTGAATTTTATATTCTTTCAGATCTTTTCATTTCAACTTGAAGAACTCTACTTTGAATGTATTATCCCATGACTGCAAGGTTTCTGCTGAGAAATTCACTAATAGTTTTATAATGGCTCCCTAGTACATAATGATTGCTTTTTTCTTGTTGGCTTCAAACTTCTCTCTTTGTCTTTGACTTTTGACATTTTCATTATAATATAACTCAGTGTAAATTCCTTCTTTTCATCTTTTTGAGGGATCCTTTGAAATTCATGAATCTGGATTTTCTTTTCCTCCCCAGATTTGGGAAATTTGGGAACATTCTTTCATTTTTTTTTCTTTTTTTTTTCTACGATTTTATTTATTTTTTTGACCAAGAGAAACATAGTAAGAGAGGGAACACAAACAGGGGGAGTGGGAGAGGGAGAAGCAGGCTTCCTGCCAGGCAAGGAGCCTGATGCTGCGCTTGATCCCAGAATTCTGGGATCATGACCTGAGCAGAAGGCAGACGCTTAACGACTGAGCCACCGAGGCGCCCTTGACCATTATTTCTTTAAGTTTTCTGACCTGCTCTCTCTCTTTTCTCCTTCTAGGACTCACATATGCATATATTAATTGGCTTGAAGGTGTCCAATAAGTCTCTTAGATTTTCTTCACATTCTTTTATATATATATATATATATATATATATATATTTTTTTTTTTTTTTTGCTTCCCTAACTGTATACTTTCAAAGAACTGGTCTTTAGGTTGGCTGATTCTCCCTTCTGCTTCATCAAGTATGTTGTTAAACCACTCTGAAGAATTTTTCAGTATATTCTTCAGGTCCAGAGTTTGATTTTGTTTGTTTCTTTGTTATAGTTTCTATTTCTTTGTCAGCATTCTCATTTTGTTTATATTTCATTTTCTGGGTTTTGTTTAGTTGTTTATCAAATTCTCTTCTAGCTTACTGAGCTTCTTTGAGATGATTATTTTGAATTCTTTCTTGGGCAATTCATAATTTTCTATTTCTTTAGGGTCAGTTCTTAGAGATTTATTTTGTTTCTTTGATCATGTTATCTTTTCCTTATTCTTCATGTCCCTTGAAACTTTGCATTTTTAGCCAGACATTTGAAGAAACGGTCATTCTTTCCAGTCTTTAAGGATTGGGTTTTACTGGGTAATATCTTCCCAATTAGCCTGGCTGGAGATACTGAGAGCCTTTCAAACATTTTCTATGAACTTGCCTTCTCTGAACTTATGCACATACATTCCTAATTAGTGGATTAACTGGTTGAGTCTGTTTAGACTGACAAAGGTAAAGTGAAATTGTTCTTCCTATTCATTTTCTCAGTTTTGTACTTGCCTAGGTTATTAAAATTTCTAAATTGGATTATGAACTTCTCATAAAAGTGTTTTGATTTGTTTATAGTTATTAGATTGGCATTTCTGTGAGATTAATGATAACTGGGACTTCTTGTTCCACCATTCCACCATCTTGCTAATGTCACTCCTCTCTACCTGTTTTTTTTTTTTTTTTTTTAATAATTAGATTCTAGTTTTCTTCCAAGATTCAGTTCAAGTGTACTCTCCATTATGAAAGATCTCTTTCCTCTCCTAGGCATATTTACTCATTATATCTTCTGTTTTCCCATCCTAACTTTTCATGGTGCTAATCTAGCCTATCATCTCCCTAAATTATAGTTATTTCTGTTTGAGTTTGCCTCCTGGTTAAGAGTTTGAAATACATGTTCTTCAACCTATCACAATTTCAAGCCTGGCATAAAACAAAACTTTCTTTTTGGATGAATAAACTCTTCAATTGGCGTTTTTGCCAGTTGGCTTTGAAGTATGAAAAGGAATCCCGTGTGGACACTTGTAATGAGCCAGGGTTTAATTATCATAAGGCCAAGATAACAGATCTCTACACAAGCTCAGAAAGAAAACTAAATTCATTAGAACAAATCTTTCTCGGAGTGTCATAAGGTAGGATAGGTTTGTGTCACTGTGTGAGTAGATATCACTACCCAGATCGTGTGTGTGCGCGCGCGTGTGTGTGTGTGCGCGTGTCTGTTTTGTCAGAAAAGCCCCTTACCTTTCTTAATAGAGCAGGAAGGAACAAACAGGCCTTTGTAAAGCAGTCATGTACGCACACTCAGCTGCAAGCCTGACTGTTAGAGAAAACGATTGGCGATTGCAGTGCAAGGTTGTAGTTGACCAACCTCTGAGCCAAATTTCCTTTGTATCCTTGGAATAATAGAGCTGTGATAGCAGAAAACACTTTGTTATCAGACTGTAATAAAGATGTGCCATTAGAACACAATGTTTATATGCCAGTGTTCCTTATGCATATGAATAATACTGGGACGCTGAATATATTTTTACTATTGTTGATAGAAAGTTATCCTGTTTTATTGCTGACTCCACCTTTTCTCCATAGTCATCTTCATTTAGGCATAGTCAGTTGGGACATGAGCTTAAAGGTGTAGCAGAAAATGGGGAACATGAGAATAAAATACACATAGAGGAACAAAGCATAGAAGGATCCTGTGTCACTGTCCAGATCCTTGAACCATGGCATCAGCATTATTATACTTACTTTTGGACTTCTCATTATACGTACAGAAGGCACCCTGTTGTCCAAGGTCTACTTCTTAAAGCTTCTAAACCAGGTATGTTTTGATCAACAACTTATTCTAGATTAAAAGTTAGAAAATCAATATATGTATTGGGCTCTATGAAATTTTGTTTTATTGTAGATCCAAGCACTTTCCTTTTGATATGAAAATGCTGTGCTTCCATCACTGTAAGAGAATTCAGTGACTATGCATAATGGAAAAGGTGGGTCAGCTGGTGGCCTTTCACAAAGCAATAGCACCTCCAAGGCTTCAAAATGTTTGCTTTATAAACTACCCTCAGCCTGTCACTTACAATTTCCGTTTTCATTATAAATAAGCAGCAAAATGTACAGACTGCCTGTGTTGCAGTAAAACACAGCTGTTTCCATTTGCTTTCCCATCAGTTTCATTTTCACATCATTCTGCAGTGGAATTGAATTGAATCATTTCATCTCTAGGACAAGGAATGTTCTACAGTTTAGTAAGCAGGCAGCCCTTAATCCTTAATTTCACTTCCTTTTGTTTCCCAATAGCCTGGAGTTGGGACTTTAGTTTCCAACTATGGCATTGATAATATGGAATTTGGTGGTGTTGGATGCTAATAAACAACTGACCCCACCTTATTCCCACACAAATGTAAAAGAATTTTTGCTAGCTCTGAGTATCAAAATCTGGTAAGATTCTTTCAATTTCATATAATTGAGGAAAAGAGTGTGATTTCACTAGGAAAAAAATGGAGTTTGTATGTGTATTATACCAGTGAAGAAAGACAAAGTTAAATGTGGTTTGTCTGTACCACAATAAAAGACCTGGCTATTATTATTTAATAATAACTATCATGTTCATGATAAGTATTTTTCAAAGATTGACAACATAGTATATCATTTAATTTTTTTCAACTACACCTATTAAAGCATGTAGTTATTATTAGCACCTTCTTATAAACTCTGGATTAGAAATATTATTGATATCAGCTCAAAGTCACATAATCTAGTGGCTAGGATATTGAACATAATTTCTTGATGGAGTGAATAAATAGACACATCAATTAATAAGTCTTGGAGCTGGAATTCCATTCCATACATGGTACTCCTTTCCCAAAGAGCACATTTTCTTACTCCATGTTTACATCACCAGTTTTTGAAGTTAGTGTCTGCCTCATGCCAAGTTGGCTATGTTATGAACCCTCATCTAGGTTCTGCGCTGTTTATTTACCTGGTTTCTGTATTTATGCTGACAGAACAGAGGTCTCTAGAATTCTCAGGTGAGCTCCCGCTGACAAATATGGGCTCTGTCACTGACTATTCATGGATGCCCTTGATCTGACACTCGACAGGAAGATACTAAGGAACACTGTTTTTCAGGGGTTGGTGGACAGTTACAAAGTAAGGCCCTTGGGCATGACTCACACTTCCAGGGAAACTGATGAGCAGGTAAGAGCTCTGTTTAAGGTAAGATGCCCCAGTTTATGTACTGGAGAGGTGGCTACTGAGTACTTCAGTTTTACTATGCCTTGGACATATTAAATATTGCTGTACATCGGAACATTTCAGTATTCTTTCTCAACCCCACTTAAGCAAAGATTTTTTGCTTGGATAATCTTTCTTAGAAACCATTGCTCTTTGTTCCCTCCACTTTCTCCCTGTCCTCCCTTGTCTTCCCATTCATATTATTCCTCATATTAAACATCTATGACACTCCTCTACATTTTTTTTGTCTCTAGACAAAAGGCCAGTTGCTCATTCAAACCATACAAATAATGATCAACAGAAAATCCTTAAGGCCTTTTTGATACTAGAGATTGCAAAGGTTTCTTAAACTTGGAAAGATAACTCATACCTTTGGTCTTTTTCAGAGGAAATCAGAATCTCTTACTTCCTACCATTAAATGAGCCAAATGATACCTTCTAATAGACAGTTTCTATATATCCACATAAAAAGAGAGAGTCTTCATATTTCCCCTTGTCCCCATACATACACAGCCTTCCCCACGGTCAATATCCTATACCAGAGTGGTACATTCATGACAATCAATGAACCTGCATTAGTTCGTCATTATTACTCAAAGTCCATAATTTACAGTAAAGTTCATTCTTGGTACATTCTATGAGTTTTGACAAATGTATCTTGACATGTGCCCACTCTTATAATGTTATATAGAATAGTTTCACTGAGCAACCACCAGTCTTTTTTATGGTCTCCATGGTTTTGCCTTTTCTGGAATATCACATAGTTGGATTCAAATAGTATATATATAGTCTTTTCAGATTGACTTATTTCATTTGCTGATGTGCATTAATGGTTCCTCATGTCTTTTCTTTTCCTTTTTTTAAAAAAGATTTTATTTATTTATTTATTTATTTATTTATTTATTTATTTGGCAGAGAGAGATCACAAGTAGGCACAGAGGCAGGCAGAGAGAGAGGAGGAAGCAGGCTTCCTGCTGAGCAGAGAGCCCAACATGGGCCTTGATCCCAGGACCCTGAGATCATGACCTGAGCCGAAGGCAGAGGCTTTAACCCACTGAGCCACCCAGACGCCCTCCTCATGTTTTTTCATGGCTTGATGGTTCATTGCTTTTTAGCACTGTTTAATATTCAAGTGTCTGGATGTGCTACAGTTTATTCATCCATTTATCTCCTGAAGTATATCTTGGATTCCGAATTTTGGCAATTCCTAGTGAAGGGACTATAAATGTTTGTGTGTTGGTTTTTGTGTGGACATAATTTTCAGCTCATTTACTTACATACCAGGGAGCATGATTACCAGATTGCTTGGTTAGTGTATATTTAGTTTTGTAGGAAACTGCAAGCTGTCTTCCAAACTGTGCTATATTTTGTATTCTAACCATCAGTGAATGACTGTTCCTGTTGTTCCATGTCCATATCTACATTTGGTGTTGTCAGTGATTTATATTTTGACCATTCTAATACACGTGTAGTGTAGTATTATTGTTGTTTTAACTTTCACATCCTTAATGACATATGATGTGGAATATCTTTTCATATGGTTTTTTGTCACCAGAATATCTTCTTTGGTGAGATGTCTATTCAGATATTTTTGCCCATTTTTAAAATTTTTATTTATTCTTCTTTGCTTTTTTAAATATTTATTTATTTGAGAGAGAGAGAGAGAGAGTGATTAAGAGGAGGGGAAGGGGTAAAAAGGGAGGGAGAGAGAGAATCCTCAAGAAGACTCCCCGCTGAGCAGGGAGCCCAATGAGGGGCTCCATCCCAGAACCCTGAGATCACAACCTGAGCTGAAATCAAGAGTCAGATGCTCAACTGACTAAAGCCACCAAGGCCCCCCACCCTTTTTTTTTTTTTTTAGTTGAATTGTTTTCCTGTTGTTAAGAGTTCTTTGTATATTTTGGATAGCAGTACTTTTTTAGATACGTCTCTTACAAGTATTTTTTCTCAGTCTGTGGCTTATCTTCTCATTTTCTTGACAGTGTTTTTTTATAGTGATGTCCAGTTTATAAATTACTTATGTCATAAATCATGACTTTGGTGTATACTTAAAAATAATTTGCCAAACTCAAGGTCATCTATATTTTCTCCTGTTATATTCTAGGAATTTTATAGTTTTGTGTTTTGAATTTATATCTATGGTCCATTTTAAGCAAATTTTATGAAAAGTATAACATCCATGTCCAGATTTTTTTTTTTTTTTTTTGCTGTGGATGTCCAGCTTTTCCAATACCATTTGTGAAATAGACTACATTTTGTCCATTGCATTTCCTTTACTTGTTTGTTAAAGATCAGTTGGCTATATTATGTGGCTCTATGTTTGGGCTCTTTATTCTATTCCATTAATCTTATTACAGGAGTATTATGCTTATATCATGCAATGTTAATTGCAAATATATAAAATAGCCATGTTACATTCACTTTGTAGATGAGAAAACCTAGGTTTTTAGAGGATAATTATTTTACTCAGTATCTGACCAAACTGTTTTCAAAATCAGCTCCACATTGATCCATAGCCTCTGGTCATTCCATGAAACCAAATATAACACTTATGCATGAGAATTTGGGTAGAATACACAGAAAAATGATAACTACAGTGCATTCAACACTATTTAATATCAGTACAGTTGTTCTTCCTTTCTCTTTTTTTTTTTTTCATTTTCATTTTCATTTATTTACTTGAAGGAGAGAGAGAGAGCAGGAGCAGGGGAAGGGCAGAGGCAGAGGGGGAATGAGGCTCTCCACTGAGCAGAGAGCCTTGATTTGGGAAGCTTCCCAGGACCCTGAGATCATGACCTAAACCAAAGGCAGCTATTTACCTGACAGAGCCACCCAGGCATCCCACCTCTCATTTTCTTGTGCTCCTTTATGCTGTCTTATTTTAAATCTTTATCTGGTTCCAGATCAATGCAAAAAAAAAAAAAGTTAAGAATTTTAATGCACACCTTGAGTATTTGAATCATGAAAGTAGTCATACCTGAAATTATTCTATATTTAGGGCAAAAATTAACGTGACTAACTTGAGTTATTTTTACATTAGCATGGCTTTATACCAGGTCTTGTGCATGAGCCTAGAGAGATACTAATGCTCTTAAGAAATCTCAAAAAGTATAAGACCAATTATTTGCTTTAAAAAGCTTTTTAAAAGCCACAACATCAAGGAAGGAAGAAAAGTTAGTTAAAAGGAACCCAGTTTGCAAAAAAGGCTTGGCATATGATTTTACTTGTGGTCTGTTTTTAAGATACTCAGTATACATGCCATCGCTGGGGATACTGCTTGACAGATGAATCTGTCACTAAAAAAAGAAGATAATCATGTTTTTTAGAACTATCCTAAGAGAAATCAGAAAACTCTTTGCAAGTAATAGGAATTTATCTGAAATAAGATCTAGTAGAGACCCATTAATATTCTTTGAGATAAAGTTCATTTTTCCTTATCCTAAATTGCATAGCAATAGAGGTTTAAAGGACATGCTATTTATTTGCAAATAGTATTTTCCCCAGTGTGAACAGAGTAATCTCAACAGGAAAAAATGGTGTTAATGGCTTAGAAAAAAATGTCAATGGTGAGATGGCTTTATCACTCACACTCCCTCTTATATGAACTGGAGACTATAATGATTACAAGGAAATTAAAACATTTAATAATCATTTAATTGGGCATTTAAAAAAATTCTTCCTGCAGTAGATAGCAAATTAGCTTCTCTTTTGTGCTATTTGCAGGTCTATTTCAGCTTATTTAGAAATATTACGAGTGAATCAAGGACTAAATACATCAAAATAGAATTGATTGTTGCCTACTAAACTTGAGTAGAATATTAATGAGTCTTAATTGAAGTCTTTTATTTTTTTTCAAATTTTATTCTCCTTAAGCGTGATTGTCCTTTGGAAAGTGATTTCAAAATAGTGTACTAGCATGCCTGGATGGCTAAGTTGGTTAAGCAGCTGCCTTTGGCTCAGGTCTTGGTCCCAGAGTCCCCTGATCAAGTTCGGCTTCAGGTTCCCAGCTCCACGGGGAGTCTGCTTCTCTCCCTGACCTTCTCCCTTCTCAAGCGCTCTCTCTCTCTCTCATAAATAAATAATTTTAAAAATCATAAAATAGTGTACTAAAATTTTGAAGTTATCTTTCTCAAGTATCTCTGACATTATATTTACTCCTCTCCCTAATGTAAATGGATACATTTCCTTCACTGCTAATGGTGAAAATTCCACTTGGACTTAAAAGCAATTTTGATGGCCTTCCTAAAATAAATAGGCATTCTTTAAAGAAAAAAAATGTTATTCTTGTCATTGTAAAGTGGAGAACTCTCAATGAGTTTTCTCTGTCAACATACAGAGTATAATAGCTTTTTTTTCCATTAAAATCATTATTATTACTCTTACTAC
The DNA here is from genome assembly GCA_004023965.1 of Spilogale gracilis. Lineage (NCBI taxonomy): Eukaryota > Metazoa > Chordata > Mammalia > Carnivora > Mephitidae > Spilogale > Spilogale gracilis. The sequence goes on along the minus strand of PITA01013511.1, from coordinate 21,099 downwards.
TAAATTATTACTTACTACTTATTACTTAATACTATTATTACTCTTACTACTATTATAATTACTTAGTAGTAAGAGTAATAATAATTTATTACATTATTACTTTGTTTTAGACCTTTTGCTAAGCCACTTTATATGGGTCATTTCCTTCAGTGCTTGGTTCAGCACTTTTCTAAGTCATCCTATCAAGAATATACTTATTAATGTATATATATGTAATTATATATATACGTATAAATGTATATAGCTAAGTATATAAGAAAATAATAACAAACAATATTTTGTGAGAATTCACTTAAATATGCACTATTTTTTCAAATACATTTTTTTTAAATCTTAAAATATTTGGATAAAGTTAAAAATTCAATATTGTTAAGAAAAAGCACACAGAACATTTGTGGCCAAATGATGGACCTGATTTAAGTTGTAATACAGGCAACATGGGTTACCCAATGCAGATTATGAGAACTGGCTGGATTTTGAAATACATGCTTATGTACTGAGATTGTTAATTTTGTGTTCACTTTACTGGACTTAGTAATGCTCAGATAGCTGGTAAAATATTATTTCTGGGTATGTCTGTGAGGATGTTCCTGAACAGATTTGGATTTGAACTGGTAGACTGAATAGAAGACAAAAGTGGTGGAAGAATATATTTGCTCTTTGTGTGAGCTGGGAGATCCATCTTCCCCTGTTCTCAGACATCAGCTCCCCTGGTTCTTAGACCTTCACCTTGGATTTGAACTTATACCATTCAGCTGTCCTGGTCCTTTGGTCTTTGGACTCATGTTGAATTATATTCCTGGTTTTCCTGGTTCTCTAGCTTCCATATATGGAACTTTTTGGCCTCCATAATGAACAGGCCTGAGTAGTCTCTAAAGGCACAAGAATAGTTACATGAAAAAGTGGCCCATATGCTTATGATCCCCACTGCTGCTTCTCTCCCCCAGCTTGCACCTATTGTCTTATGGGAAATTCCCTATGATCACTTGACAGAGGAAGAGAAGGCCTAGTTTATAGATAGTTCTGTAGAACATGTAGGTATCATCAAAAAGTATATGGCTGTACCACAACAACCCCTGGGATATTCCTAAAGGACAGTGATTTGGGGCAGAATTTTGGCACCTGTACCTGGTTAACTTTGCTTGGAAGGAGAAATGGCCAGATATGTGATAATACTGATTCATGGGCTATAGACATTGGCTGTTGGCCAGGAGCTTGCAAAGAACATGATTTAAAAATTGGTAATAAAGAAATGTGGAGAAGAGATATTAGATAGATCTCCATGAATGGGCAAAAAATATGAAGATATTTGTGTGACATATCAGCATTCACCAAAGGATGACCTCAGTAAAGGAGGATTTTGATAACCAACTGGATAGGATGACCTGTTTTATGGATGCCAGCCTTTCCTCACTTACCTCTGTCATTATCCAATGGTTCATGAATAAAGTGGCCTTAGAGATAGGGATGGAAGCTTACACATGAACTCAGCAATATAGACTTCTGTTTATCAAGACTGATCTGGCTACAGCCACCACAGAATGCCCAATCTACTAGCAGCGGAGATAAACATTCAGCCCCTTATATGGCATCATTCGCTTGGATGATCAGTCAGCTGACCAGTGACAAGTTGATTAGATTGGACAGCTTCCCTCACAGAAGGAGCAACATTTGTCCTTATTAGAATAGTCACTTACTAGAGAGTGACTAGAAAGTCATTTACTCTCAATATGGTTTGGCTTTCCTTTCATGCAAAACTACTATCTGTGGCTTATAGAATGTCTTACTCATTGTTATGGTTTTCCACATTGCATTCCTCAAAAGGAACTCACATCATAGCAAAAAAAGGTGCAACAATGGATTTATGCTCATAGATTCATTGTTACTATGTTCATCATCATCTTGAAGTAGCTGGCTTGACGGCATGGTGGAATGGCCTTTGAAGAGTCAGTTACAGTATGAGCTAGGCAGTAATACCTTGTAGGTCTGGGGCATGGTTTTCCAGAAGGCTGTATATGCTCTGATTCAGCATCCATCATGGTGCTGTTCTCTGGTAGTTGGGATTCGTGGTTTAAGAGATGAAAATAGAAGTGGTACCATTCACTGTTACCCTAGTGATCCATGGGCACAATTTGTGCTTCCTGTTTTTGTGATGTTATGCTTTGCTACCTAGAGTTCTTAGTTGCAGTGGAAGGGATGCTTCTGCTAGGAGCCACAAAAATGATTTTATTGGGGTGTAATTTAAAACTGCCACCCATCTACTTCCTCTTGCCCCTTCATCAACAGGCAAATAAGGGAATTAGAGTGTTGGCTGAGGTAAGTGATCCTGAGAACCACGAGGAAATTGAAATACTACTCCACAATGGGGGTAAGGAAAGTTATGTCTAGAATAAGGAGATTCCTATTGTAATCTCTTTGTACCACATGTCCAGTGATTAAGGTTAATTGAAACTGTAATAATCCAATCCAAACAGGGTTAGTAATGGTCAGACCTTTCAGAAAGGAGGCGTTGGATCATGCTATCAAGTAAAGGACCATGACCAGTTTAGGTGCTTGCTGAAGGTAAACAAAAAACAGAATGAGTAACAGAATGTAGTTATAAATACATATAAATCTATGAGGGCACCAGTGTGGCTTAGTCCTTGGGTGTCTGCCTTTGGCTCAGGTTATGATCCCAAGGTTTGGGGATCAAGCCCCGCACTGGGCTCCCTGCTTCTCCCTCTCACTCCCCCGGGTTGTGTTCCCTCTCTTGCTGTGTCTCTGTCAAATAAATGAATAAAACTTTTAAAATAAATAAATAAACAAATAAATAAATATCATCTACAATCGTGTGACCAGTTACAGAAAAAAGGACTGTAATTGTCATGAATATGTCCTCATTTCTTTTATGAATGCATTTGTGAATATATATATGAATATGTACATATAATAAGTAAATTTCTTTTTCTTGCCTCTCTTATTCCCTTATTTTATGACTTAAGATTAATTGACTTTATATCAGTACTAAGTATTGGTAATTTTATATCATAGTTTTTAACTTAGGAGATATTGAGAGAAGAGTAAACATCACTCGGTGGGGATTTACTGCCTCTTCATGGGAAAGGATTAGTGTGCATTCAGGAAAGTGGGATCATTTCAAGTGAAAATATGACCTTGTTATTGTATTTATTTGAAGATTATGGTTTAAGGAGATGCATGGGTAGACAAGGGGAGGACATATGAAAATCAGTCTTTTGTGTTAACTGAAGTGAGCTAACATATGACCAGATAGCTCATAAACTTTTTCTGGGTGTGTCTGTGAGGGTGTATCTGGAAGAGATTAGCATTTGAATGTGTAAATTGAATAAAGGAGATCACCCTCACCAGTGGGTGTTGGCATCATCTAATCATTTGAGGCCTTACATTGAGCAAAAAGGCAGAGGAAAAGCAAGTTTGCTCTCTGCTTGAGCTGAGACACTCATTTTCTTCTGCACCCAGACATCAGTGATCCTGGTTCTTGGACTTAAAGACTTGGTCTCAGAGTTACCCTATAGGATTCCTGATTGTTGGGCCTTTGGACTTCATCTGGGAATTATATCATGGGTTCCTCTGGTTCTCAGCCTTTGGACCTGGACTAAATTATACCACTGACTCCTCCTTCTCCAGTTTGCAGATTATGGGACTTCTTGGCCTCTTTTATCACATGAGCCAATTCCTATAATAAATTCCCATATATATTTTTCTCATATGAAATGTAAATAAACAGACATATATATGTGTATACATATATAAATTATGAAATCATGGAAAAAGAAAATTTATACATATATAAATATGTGTGTGTGTCTGTGTGTGTGTGTGAATTTTCTTTTCAAAAGCGTAGGCACTTTGGAGAATGAAAAGTGTCACAGAAGACACAGATAATATTAAATAAGATATGATGTGTATGATCAAGTCTTCATTAATGTCCATTACCTACACCTTCAGGCTAGAATATAGATCATTTGTCGGTAATAAACTAGAGATGGAAATAGAGACTAAATGGAGGTGATGAAAGTGTAAGAAAAATGTACCTCTATCTGCAGATATAGATATAGACATAGGTATATCTGCTTTCATCTCTTTGAAGAACCTTAATACATGTGTGTGGTAGGATTTAAGGGATGATGAAACCAACAGTCTATCTGAAACAAAAAGGCGATGATGATTTTATTGTTCACGATAATAAGGGAGAGCAATGCTGGCCACGCACAGTCTTTCTGAGCAGAGCAGACTATCTTACACGAGGATTTGGGAAAACATGTTGTTTAGCAATGTGGCTGACTAGTTGAAATTCTGGGACATATTTTTTAGAGCTGTTGATTGTTGATTGGCTGACTGACAGAAATTAGGGGCTAAAATCAACTATTTGGATGAAAAATACATTTATTGAATAGATTGTATTTGTTAGGGTTCAAGCAGAAAAGCAGAATTGGTGTGTGTGTGTATATGTACACATGCATATATATATGTATCCCATATCTCTATCTATGTATCTCTATCTCTATCTATGTATCTCTCTCTATGTACCCATCCATACTTCCTTCCACACATCCATCCTGATTCTGCTTCATAAGTGGAAGTCTCTCTTTCTCTCTAGGGAATGCCTAAGCCCTCTTTTGAGAACTTCTAATTCAGTCATTCCCATCCAGAATAATCTCTCAAATTCAATGTCAATTGATAATGGATTTATTTGTTTTTTCTTTTATGTTAATTCTAGTATAGTTAACATAAGTTTTTATATTAGTTAAATGATTGTAGACTATAATTACATCTGCAAAACCCCTTCTAAGTAACACCTAGATTAGTGTTTGATTGGATAAGGAGAAAAGGTGTGTGTATGGTAGAAAATATTAGTTTATTCTCTTCCCTCTTTCAAAAACTTTTGTGAAATACTATCTTTTATATCCCATGTTATCCAGAAACATACCATGAAGGAAATTCTGTGGAAAGAAGAAGTCTGATCTATACAAGATAAACCAACATTAAGTTATCACACAGATTTGCTGTAACAATAGAAAAAAAAAAACATTTTCCTTTGTTGGGACATTTATTGTTCTCATCAGTCTTTTCCTCTATTTCGTTCCTTTCTCTGTCCCCTTTCCGTAGTCCTTGCACTTTTGTTATTCTTCATTTACTGTATCAAGAAAAATATGTGGCATAGAAGAAAGTCAAAGGAAAAGCACTTTGTTCCTGGTCTTTCTTTTCAAATCCCTAGTCCCTTTGGAGGGTAAAAAGCATCACAGAAGGCACAAGTAATAAAAGAGAAGATATGATGTGTATGATCAGGTCTTCATTACTGTCCATTACCATTATCTTCAGGCTAGAATGTAGATCATTTTTGGGGGGGAAGCCAAAGATGGAAATAGACTAAGAGGAAGTGATGGGTGTGTAAGCAAGGTAACTGCATGCTGGATATTGCATTGAAGAGCTGACCTAACCCTATATGAGTTTAAGATCAAATCTAGCTTCAACTTAAGGATAATGCTATATAGGAGAATTGAGACATCTGGTATGGGAAAGCACTCTATTGTCTATCTATTTAGGTAGATATGGTTTTTTATAATCAAAGATATTTCCTATTCCTGGTTAGAGGTAAGTAGATGACCCCTGTGCACCGAACAACACAGAGTAACCTAAGACGTTCTTGGACCTGAAGGAATATCTCAGGTATGACCTGTGTGGACCTACACCTGAAGTCTGGATGGATTAAAAAATCTTATTGGAAGTTTGAGTTAACCTTTGGCTTTGAGAATGACACCAAACCTACAACTCCAAATCAAGTTAAAAAGTATAAACTGAAATACAATCTCCTGCAAGACTGTGGGAATGACTGTCAAAAGATTAATACCCAATTTCTGCCACCCTGATAGAGAGGTGGTTCAAAATAGAAATGAGTAGAATTTATAAAAATAAACTTATTTATATAAATTAAAATTCAAATGCATAGTCTCTTTGATTTTTCTATTTAATAATTATCAAGTTATGAATTGTAATCCTACTTACCATCCCAATATTTTAAATACTTTTTATTTGGTACTTGAACTGTGGCTTTAGTCTTGATTTTTTACTTCTTTGCTGTAATACCATCAATGGGATCTAAACAGTTGCTAAAATAGCCCCCCTTCTCCCACTTTTTTGAATAATTTACTTCTTATGGATCATAAGAATAAGAATTTAGAACTTTTATCCTTCCACATTCTGCTGGTCAATGAATATGTACTACAGTATGTAACAATACCGAAGTCATTCCTCCACTCTGGACCCAGACCAATTCTATTATTTGATTCTGGAAGTGGATTTTGAACATGGGCCTGTTTTACTAATCAGATGATCATTTTCCTATTCTTTTCTATTTAAATGCTGTGTGGCAGAGCTGTATTTGGGAGTGCAATGATTTCATTACACCAACCAGGGGAACTGCCATTCTGGCAAAATAACAAAAGCCCAGTTGGCGATGGGAAAATGTTCCCTATCACACTGAAGGAGCCACAAGAGAAATGCTGACAAAATGTCACCTCAGACACAATGACTACAGGATTACAGAAATCTAATTAGCCATTTCATTAACTGAGTCTTGTCTGTGGAGACGGTAAAAAATGGGGATTCGGAAACATCCATTCATTGGAAATATATGGAGCTGTCAAGGAATTGTTCAATAATTTGCTCCCTGTATTTTTTCAGGTGGTGGAGGTGGGACAGGCAAGGTTGAGTGACTGATATAAAAGGAGGCATTTCAGAAGGCTTTTTTTTTTTTTTTTTAACTGAGAGTACTTTCAGGGAGTTAAATCCACCATTGTGGATATATTGACACTGATGTTTTAGAAATTTCATTTCTTTATCCCACATAAGCTAATTAGGTAAATTTATAGACATGATTACTAAGGATTGCATCTGACAAATATCAAAAAGAATGCTGTCTGGCACAATTGCATTCTTATATAACTCTTAAACTGTCAGTGCATTACCTGATTAGGTTAAAACTCTGAAGGCAGGTGAGTGATCTTATTAGTTCTTATAGCCACAGGTTTTAGTGTCTGATACATTTGAAGAAGAAGAGTTAAGTGAATGAAACAATTTTAAAAAAGGAATAAATGATTTTAACTTCAAAATAACAGAGCAGAATGAATCTAACAGACATGGAAAGAAATTGATGGCAGTGTTACAATTTCTGATTTATTGAAACGAGCTACCTGGCCTTCAATTTACCTTCCTAGTAAAATGTTAAGAATTGACATTGAATTTTGATGAGGTTGTTATTGTAGATAAAAACCACTGAAACAGAGAGCGGTCTAGATGCTGCCAATTGCACCATTTTATACTTTAGGGCTGGTCAATGTATCCCAGTGGTTACTGCACATTAGCAAAGCACCGGCGTATGATCATCCAATTACCACTTCTCTGGTGTCATTGCCAATTGTTGCCTTGTGACTTTGCCTCTCTCAATCGTAATTCAAAATTTTACATTGATTAATTGTGAGATCATAAGGCTTTATCCAAGCTGCTTTCCAGGTGTGGCTTCTAATGTTTCAGAGAGGGAGACAGTTGTATTGTTCCTACAGAAAGATGCATAGAGAAAAGTAAGGGAACATTCATTCTATTGACAACAAAACCAAACCAAACCTGTTAGGTAAAAGGCAATGGGAAGAAAAGGAAGACCTAGACAGAACTTGAAGGATGTTGGGACTGGCCCTTCAAGATAATTAAGACAAGTCAACAGAAAGGGCTTTTAAGCAGTCTAATGTTCTTTCTATAATTGAAAACATCCCACTCTCAGGACATTAAAGAACAATTTGTTTCCATAAAGTTGTGAGGAGATTCTGAATTTTAGAACAACTTAATATTTGCATGAAGGCCAGCGTTTCGATTACACTTTAATTCAAGGGTGACTGTTTCAGTGACTGCCAAGACAAAAAGTTAGGCGATGAGCTGTTCAGACAAGAGGGTTGGCTGTTTTATTGACAGGATGTGGTTAACTTTGGGGAGCAATAGTTCAGGCATCAAGAGCATAATGCAAAAATTTCTTCTCTTTTAGAACTAAACTTTTAGTTTCCCCAAATTCTAACCAATGAAGAAGCTCTTATATTTCTAGAAACTATCACTTTCCAGTTGAAGAAGTTGTGGTTCAACCCCCTACATTCAGGACATTGACACTTAAAAATTCATCTGCAGAAAAAAAAAATCTTTAAGACTAACCCAGTAGTGATTCATGATATTTAATTATTTCCAGATGTATTGAATTTGTTCAAAAACGAATTTTCTACCCAAAGCAGGCACCAGAGCAAACAAGCAAACCTAATAATAGAATATCCGTTTAGAATACTAACAATGTGATTAATGAAGTAATGCATTGTATTGGGGAAAACTACGCTATAGAAGCTAGCAGAATTGGTTACATTAAGTTTAAAAGTAAAGAAAAATATGTTTTAAAGATTTCTTCTCTGGTCTCTACAGATTTTCAGGAGAAAATACCATTTCAAAGACTGAATTTGAGTTGGTTATCTTTAAAAAGGGCCAATCCCACTTCATTGATTAGAATTAACTATAGCTTCCCTCAGTTAAATGGAGTTAGTGCGTTTGAACTGAGGTCTCATATATTTTACCCACATCAGGGTTAATCAGTAAAAGATCATGAGTTGATAAATGTAATATTATATTTCTTAGTGAAAATAGACCTAAAACAATATATTCCCTGAATTTGAATTCCAACATAAGACTAAAACATTTTTTTAAGATTTTATTTATTTATTTGAGAGAGAGAGTGAGAGAGAGCATGAGAGGAGAGGTCAGAGGGAGAAACAGACTCCCAGTGGAGCTGGGAGCTGGATGTGAGACTCGATGTGGGACTCGATCCCGGGACTCCAGGATCATGACCTGAGCCAAAGTCAGTGCTTAACCAACTGAGCCACCTAAGCACCCCAGACTAAAACATTTTTAAAAATTCTAGTCATATGAACTGAATGAAGTCTATTATATCTCCACCAAATATAGTTCATTCAGTTTTTTAATCTGTAAAGTGAGATTAATAATGTGTTTCCTTTAAACTATTATACAAATGCTACAGAGAATTAATAATGAATTTGTAAATAATCACACTGAAGAAGAAACTATGCTTTTCTGGGGAGCCTGGTGGTTCAGTCATTGGCAGCATCCTTGGGTTCAGGTCTTAATCCCAGGGTCCTGGGATAGAGCCCACATCTGGCTCCCTGCTCAGCGGGAAGCCTGCTTCTATCTCTCCCACTCCTCCTTCTTGTGTCCCTGCTCTCTCTGTGTATCTCTCTGTCAAATAAATAAATAAAATCTTTTTAAAAAGAAGAAAATAAGCTTTTCTATATTACCATATAAGTAGGAGAGACTCTCTTAACCTAAGTCTAGTTGAAAAATAAGAGTTTATGGCAAGTTACATGTTGATTATCCTTTAGAACACTGGTTCTCAGACAGTGGTCTAGAAACCTTTGGAAATCCTTAACACACCTGCAGGGCTTCTGTGAGGTCAAATTATTTTCATAATAACTAAGACATTACTTACTTTTTCGGCATCTATACTGGTGTTATAAAAGCAAATGTAGTGAAAGTCTTAGTGCTGTAGAAAGAATCAAGGCAGTGACACCAGCCTGCACTAAGGTATAATTTTGTCCTTCACTATCACACACTGACATCAAAAGCAATGCCAGTTACACACAAGAATGTCCTTGATGAAGTAGTGCATAATATTAACTTTATTAAATTTCCATCCACATTCTATATTACAAAACGGGAAATACTCATCCTACAAAGGAGAGCAAATTATTGTTTTTAGGAAAAAAGCTTGTATCATTGGTTGATTTGTGCTCAATTAGCTGCTTTTTTTTTTCATGCAACACTATTTTTATTTGAAAAAGTGCCTATCAGAGGAACTATAATAGTAAGATAGGCACTTGTGGACTCCCCCCAAAAAAGAAACAATGTAAGCTTATTGCTGAAAGGGAAAGTAGATAATTTGTTCCTAATAATAGAATTTGATAATTTCAAGTGAGAATTAGGATTTTGGAAGATTTGTATCTGCCATGCAAGATTGGCAACTCAGTTAAATGTGTATCTGACAATATCTGTGGACTTTTAAACAAATGCATTTTTTGATATAATGAATTGGATCAGCATTTGAAAGTTCTGTATAACTTAATGAACCAATATTTTTCAATTGATGAATTCATGTTGCTACAAATCCATTCAGGAGTAAGAGATCTTTTCAATAGATTCTAATGAAATATAGTAAGAAAAGTTGATTGATACGAACTGAGATTCCACATTGACATGAACCTTAAGAAACTATTCCTTGGTGTGTTTTCTTATAACATAAAAAATTACATCCAAAATTATATTAACAGATTTTCAAGTACTTTCCAACTATATATCTTCATGTAAATCTGGCTTTTTGTTTTTTTGACCAAAATTCTAGGACATATATGTACTTTTGTTTCCTCCAAAAAGGAACTCCATTAATTTCTAAACAAGTTACTGTAGGTTGTACTTTTCATTATAATTAGATAATTAGTAAAACATTACTCACAACATTGAATTATATGTGTCAAGAGTTTTAATTTCTGTTGTTTCTATGAAAACCGAATTAAAAATAAAGAGCTTTTTTAAAGAAAAACTTACAAATTAGATGTGGGTGAAGTAAATGTAAAATACTGCAGGGAAATATTGTAAAAATTTGGAAGGAGTCTGTCCGTAGTTTTTAATATCCTTAAATTCTTACTACATTTTGAAAAAAGTGAAATTAATAACCTTATAATATATTACAAATTTATAAAGCACAGGGAAATGAAGTCAAACTTAAGTCAGAAGTACCATGTACACCAGAAAGGTCTTGTCTCAACAATAAAAAATACTATCCAATGAAAGACTCTTTATGTATTTTAAGTAACAAGATATTTGAAGTATATATGCATTGATTTTAGGGATAGTGTATTTTGTTTTCTTTTGAAATCAATTGACGAAATACTAGTTGTGCTAATACTAGTACTGAACTTTTAGTTTTGTATAGTTCTCAGAATTCAATACTCCTCTATAATGTCTTGTGATTAATATATCATAACTTACTAGGACAGTTTCTTCTTGCTATTTAAATCAACTTGAGAGATGATTCATTTTTAGTAGATGTTTGTTAAGTTTTTTATAATTATTCCCACGTGTAAATATCCTCCCATCTTGCAATAGAACATGCCCCTTACCTAAGAATACTCCTCTATGTATAAATCCCTTTTTATCCCAATCACATAGGAGACCTGCATTCTGATTTCTACTGACATAGATTAATTTTGCCTTATCCTGATTCCCATATAAATAGAATCCTACAACATGTACTATTTTATGTCTCACTTCTATCGTTCAGCAACTTCTTTTGTGTAATTAGTGGTTTATCTTTTTTTTTTTTTTTAAGATTTTATTTATTTGACAGAGAGAAACACAGCCAGACGGGGAACAGAAGCAGAGGGAGTGAAAGAAGGAGAAGCAGGCTTCCCGCCGAGCAGGGAGCCCGATGTGGGACTCGATCCCTGGTCTCCGGGATCATGACCTTAGCCGAAGGCAGTCGCTTAACCAACTGAGCCACCCAGGCGCCCCTGGTTTATCTTTTTATTGCTGGATAGTACTCATTGTATAAATGTGCCTATCAATTTGCTTGCCTATTTACTTTTTGGTAGACATTGAGTACCTTCAGTTTGGATCTACTAAGAATAAAGCTATAATGAACATTCATGAACAAGTCTTGTTATGCACTTATTATTTTTTTCTTTTCTCTTTGGGTATACCTGGGCATGAAATTGTTGGGTCTCTGATAAATATATAATTAACTTAAAGGAAACTGGTAAACTTTATTTTTTATTTTTTTTTAAAGATTTTATTTATTTGACAGAGAGAAACACAGCCAGAGAAGGAACACAAGCAAGGGGAGTGAGAGAGGGAGAAGCAGGCTTCCTGCCGAGCAGGGAGCCCAATGTGGGACTCGATCCCGGGTCTCCAGGATCATGACCTGAGCCGAAGGCAGTCGCTTAACCAACTGAGCCACCCAGGCGTTCCAAAACTGGTAAACTTTAAAACAAAATGACTGTACAATTGTATACTCCCACTAGCAATGAATAAAAGTTCTAGTTGTTCAAGGGTCTTGCTTAAATTTAATATTTGCAACTTAAAAAAAAATTATCTTTTCTTTTATGTAAGTAGTCTTATCTTTTTGGGTTTTTAATCACCATCTCCCTCATGATTAATGATGCATCTTCTTATGACCTTTTTGATAGTCTTATATTTTAAAATCCTGTAACTATTTTTATTATTTTCTTCCTATTATTGTTTTAAAAGTTCTTTAGTTACTAAAAGTCTCAAAAGAACTTGAAATTTCTTTACTTGGATGTGTCTTTGTCATATATCTCTCACGTATGCATATGTATTTTTTGTGGTTTGTCTTTCATTTTATTAATTGCATTTTATTAATGATATTTTACTCATCACATCTTATAAAGACCAGAGTTTTAGTTTGATGAAATGCAAATTATGATTATTTTCATTATTTTTATGTTTGTTGTGTTATGTTCTTTAAGCAATCTTTGCCTATCCCAGATTTATAGAACTCTTTTCATGTACTTTTTGATATTTAAGTTCATGATCCATTTTGTGTTAATTTCTGGATATACTATACCATACTAATATAATATAATAAATAATATAATATAATATAATATAATATAATATAATATAATAATAATAAATTTGGTTTGAGTTACCTTGGCACCATTGTTTATGGGCCATCTGTGTAGAACTGTCTCTCTGGACTCTCCATTTTTTCCTATTATTCAATATAACTACTTTTACTCCAAATAACACCTTCTCCACTATTCTTTCTATAGCATTGCTTGTTCACACAATAACAACAACAACAAAAAACCCAAATCTGTCCTTTCCCCATTGATTCCTTGAAATCTTTGATAGAAATCAATTTTGTATATATGTGTGAGTTGATCTCTAGATACTTTAAAATCTATTCCATTGACCTACATATTCGTCTCTAGGCAATTATCACATTATATTAAAAAAAAACCTAGCACTTACTTTATTACTGTAGCACTTAGTAAATCTTGAAATCCAGTAGTTTAAGTTATTTGCATTTGTTTTCTTTGCAAATTTGTTTTGGCTATTAGAGATGGGATTTTTTTAAGACAATTTTTTTTAAGCAGATGTAGGTTTACAAAAAAATTGAGGGGAAGATACAGAGATTTCTCATATATTCCCTTCCCTGCTTGTACAGAGTTTTTGCAATGTATTTATATATTTTATAAACAGCTTGTGAATTTATACAAATAAGCATGCTAGAATATTAAAAGAAAACACAATTTCTTGGCTCATAGAATTCAGGAAGACACTTAGGTTTAACAGTTTATTATAAAAGATAAAATAAAGGATATAGGAGAACAACTAAAAAGAGAGATACATAGGGAAAAATCAGGAAGGATTCCAAGGGCAGAATTTTAAGTCCCTGTGAAGCTGGGATGTGCTACCCTCCTGGCATCAACCCAGAAACTTCCAAACTCTAAAATTTATGGATTTTTACAGAGGCTTCAGCATGCAGGTGTGGTCAGTTATTAGCTCAATCTCTAGCCTCTTTCTTCTTCCTGGAGGATGAGAGCTGGAGGTGAAATTTCTAAGCTTCTAACAATGACTTGGTCTTTCTGGTGATCAGCCTCCATCTAGAATTCCACCTAGAGATGCCTCACTAGCCCAAAAGATACTCCTGTCATTCAGGAAATTACAGGGATTCTAGGAGCTTTGTGTTAGGAATCCAGGGTACCCCTATCATTCAGGAAATTTTAACAGTTTGGGAACACCGTGTCAGTAACTTGGAGACAGAGACCCAAAATATAATTCTATTATGTAACAAGTGTTAATGAGACTTAGCTTATGTCTACAGATCAGTTTAGGAATAATAAACATCTTAATACTGAGTCATCATTTTGTCAAAAATATTTTCTCATCTTTTGAAAATCATGTACTGTTTCTCCTTTATATTTTCGATGTGATAAAATACACAGACTGATATATGGATTTAAAGTCAATTTTGCATCTCAGGAATACACCCCTATTAGTCATGAGACATTTTTTACATATAGTTAATTATAATTTTACAAAATAATTTTGTATCTATTTTCTTGAGAAATATTGGTCTTCAGCTTTCTTTTATAATTTCTGTGTGGTTTTGTTATAAGGTTGTACTTGTAGAATATGCTTGTGTTATTTCAAACATTTCAATATTTTGAAACTTGTTTTGTGGCTCACAATAGGATCTACCCTGTTGAATGTTCATATGCACTTGAAAAAGATAAGTTAATATTCCATTTTTAGGTATCAGTTACCTCACGTTCCTTGGTAGAGTTTTTAAGTACTGTAAATCTTCGCAAATCCTCTGTGGACTTGCTAGTCATTCTATCCGTCAATGGAAGCAAATGTTAAAATTGCCAACTGTGGTTCTCTTTCTCCTTATAGTTTTTTCAGTTTTGCTTCATATATTTTGAAACTTTAGTACTAGGTTCATACACACTTAAAATTGCTAAATATTCTTTAAAAATTGACCCATTTTTCATTATAAAATGTTTCTTTTTATTAATAGGATCCCTCTTTATTTTATGGTACATATTTTTTCTTTCATATTGTCTTGGAGTATTTTTATTTGACATCAAAGATATCTGCTATAAAGCATTAAAACAGGATTCTCAGGCGCCTAGGTGGCTCAGTGGGTTAAGCCTCTGCCTTTGGCTCAGGTCATGATCTCAGGGTCCTTGGATCAAGGCCTGCATCAGGTTCTCTGCTCAGCAGGGAGCCTGCTTCCTCCTCTCTCTCTGCCTGCCTCTCTGCCTACTTGTGATCTCTCTCTGTCAAATAAATAAATAAAATCTTTAAAAAAAAATAAATAAAACAGGATTCTCAATTAAATCAGGTGATGATTAATTATTTCAGCTGAGTGTCTTTGTGACATTCGATGGCTAAGAAAGTATGCCTCTCTGAAATTATGATTGTGTTTCCTGATGTATGCAACTGTTTGAAATAGTTAAAAGTCTTGTAACCTATGTTAAAGAAACTTATGTTCTTTGGTGGTGTTTATCACATTGTTCTGTCAATAACTATATGGTGACATTTAAGGTTTTTCATTTTTAGTTGGTTGTTTGAATAATTGTTTTGGTAAGTACTTTTGACTACCAGTAGTTCACCTTCACCCAAAGCTTAGTTTTCTTTCCCCATTTTGTCTATTGATCTATTTTGAACATTCATAATAATGACCTTAAGTTTCTTAAAAAAGGCAATATCCTGCATTTTCTGCACTTACTAATTTTCTAAGCTCCAGCAACATTTCTAGTAACCTTTGCTCAGTTATAGTTTCCAAAGGCTTTTTAAGTCTTTAATTAATTTTCTGAAAGCATTTGCTGCATTTATAGTTGTTTCTGTTTTCTTGACTGATTAAAGACTGATATTACATTTGCTACTAGAAATGGTTTTAGAAAATATATTTTTAATAATGGGAGTTTAAGATTAGTTTTATATTAAGGAGAACATGTGATACTAGTAGTTGCTACTATAAAATGGATACAAAGTAATTACACATAGTTGTTTAGAATGGCATACCTATGGAAGATGAAGTTTGGGAGACCGAGGTGCTGATATAACAGAATTTTAGGCTAGAAATGAGATTAAATGACAGCGGGACTGAATGGCTTCCTCTGACTTCACTAAAGATACTGCAGGTGTAAAATAGTAATTTTAGAGCTTAAAAATCTTGGCTCCATCCCCATTAGAGAATCAGCAAACTCCTCCAAGATAATTGTTTATCTTATAGAAACAGTGTCAATTATCTGTAAGTCATAAGTAAAAAATAGTTCTGTTGCTTAAATTAAAACATAAGTTAAATTCATGACTTCATTGAGAATCTTATGTGAAAGTGAGAGTGGAATTCAGTACATTGTAATGGGGATATTTGAGTGAATGAAGATGAATGAAAAATCATGAACTCACAAATACTTTGAGTCTTCCTTACCAGCTGTGCAGCCTTTCATTATATCTTTGAGTTTCTATGTTTGTAGAGACTATAATGTTTTCATCAAAAGGCAGAAACTTTTCAAGAGGATACTCTTCTTCATAAGATCCTCAACCAAATCCAGACACAAAACTAGAGTCAGGTAGCAGCAATCGGAATCCCTCATGCAGGTAAGAAAGTCTGGATTAGCTGAATACAGAAAGCACACTGAAAGAACTGAAAGACACGTATATACATACATATATACATATATACATACATACAGAGAAAGAGATGGAGAGAGAGAAACCTGGAGAATATTTTCAGGAATTAATTGAATAAATTTTAAGGGTTTATAGTAAGGAATAAAAGACACCACATTGAATTGGACCAAATTAATCAATGTGGGTACACTTGTCAGAAAGCCTGGACTCGGTGTGCTAGCTTGGGCAACTGTCAGTGGCAGTCTCTAATAAATTTTGTTATGTCTAACCCATCAATAAGTTTCTGAGTTCAAATATTTTACTTTTCAATTTCTTGCATTTCTGTTTTTTTAGTTTTATTGATTCCAGTCTTCCTATGAGATTCTTCAATTATCTTCACTTTTCTCCATGTTTTTCTCTATTTCTGGGACAGAATCACACGGGCAACTGTCAGTGGCAGTCTCTAATAAATTTTGTTATGTCTAACCCATCAATAAGTTTCTGAGTTCAAATATTTTACTTTTCAATTTCTTGCATTTCTGTTTTTTTAGTTTTATTGATTCCAGTCTTCCTATGAGATTCTTCAATTATCTTCACTTTTCTCCATGTTTTTCTCTATTTCTGGGACAGAATCATAAATGTCTTCAGTCCATGTTAGTTCCTTCAATATCTGGACCATTTGCAGGAACCTTCTATATTCCCTTCTGTTTTGATTTTTTTTTCCTTTTCACTTTTGATCAGGATACTTTTTGTTTTGTTTTATTTATATGTAATTATGTTTAAAGGAGTTCCAGATATTGTGTGTAGAAAGGATAGTCCCTCCAGATGATTTAACTCCTGTAAAAAAAATTCATCTTATTGGCCACTAACAAAATGTAGTAGTGAACAATTCAAGAAGGAGCTATGCTAAGTCAGATTAGGGTATAGCTCTGGTTAGGCTTAGTTCAGTCAGTTTGCCTCTGCATTACTCTGACATTCCTGGGTTTCCATCTAACAGTCTGATGTTTTCATCAGCATATTTCTTCCTAATGGATCCTAAATTCTAAATCAGTAAATTTCATTTACATTTGATAAATGTCCTAAACTGGAAACCTGTTATGTAATTGAAACTACTTCAGATTTATTTTTTAAAAAAAACCTCTCCTGGTTTCTCTGTCCTCATAATTCCCTGGGAATTTTCTTCAGGGTTTGCATACAGGTCTCGGAATTTTATCCACGCCCAGAACCAACAAGTGTCCTAAGGGTAGAAGCTGCTGTAGACTCCTCACCTCTCTCAGATTCTCAGTTTCTGAGATTCTTCCCATTCCAGTGTCATCCGCCCTTTAGTTAACCTATGAAGCTTCCTGCTGCCCTCAAGTAGATCACTGGGGTAATTTGTCCTGTGTTCTATGAGGATGCACTGGTCTGCTCGCTAGTACTTCCTAACTGAAAATGGAATTTGGAAATGTTTAGTTAATTTCAATGTATCTGAAGGGAATTATAAGTGATTTAAAATAAACTAGTATCAAAAAGATGAATATAGTGACTATCAGACTTCATGCATTTTTTTAAAGATTGTATTTATTCATTTGTCAGAGAGAAACACAGCTAGAGAGGGAACAGAAGCAGAGGGAGTGAGAGAGGGAGAAGCAGGCTTCCCGCTGAGCAGGAAGCCCTATGTGGGATCTCCGGATCATGACCTGAGCCAAAGACGCTTAACCAACTGAGCTACTCAGGCGCCCTAACTTCATGCTTCTTTTTGCAGAGAGAAAGTGAGCACATGTCAGTATGAGACAATTACGTCAGGTTTGATGAAAGCACAATACTGTTCTTGAAGTGGTCCAGAGTTAATTGCAGTTTGACCCAGTACAGATGATTGTAGGAGAGGGCACCTCTACTCATTTTGCTCTCCATGATAGTTAATTCCCTCTTGTTTGTTGAACCTCCCTTTTTTGCACTCATCGGAATCATAGAAACTATATTATCCAGACTCTTCTGTGAGCCCATTCAAATTTAGGTCATTCTAAAAACAGGTATTCATAGAATAAGAGAAAAGTAGAAGAGAAGCAAATATGGTTATTTGCAGGGTTATGCATTTCACGTTTATCAGGCATTAGGTTTTGATGGAAACATTTAGATATCTTCTTGAAAATCACAAAATTGTTTCCGGAGAACCAGAGATCACTGTGTTGTAGTTTCTTTAATTTCTTGTATTAATTTGCTAGGGGTGCCAGAGACAGGACAGCTTAAACAACAGAAATTTAATTTCTCATAGTTCTGAAGGCTGGAAGTTCAAGATCAAGTTTTTGGCAGGTTTGGTGTCTTCTAAGACTTCTGTTCTTGATTTGTAAATGCCCACCTTCTTGCTTTGTATTCATGTGGTCTTTCTTCTGGGTATGCACATCCCTGGTGTTTCTCTCTTTGTGCCCATATTTTTTCTTCCTGTTAAGGACACCGGTCAAATCATATTAGAACATGCCCTAGACACCTAATTATAATTTAGTCACATCTACAGGCCTTATCTTCAAATGTAGTCATAGTCTAAGGTTCAGTATATGAATATATGTTCAAATATTGAAGTAGAATATAACTAAGACCATAAGTTTGGATTTCTGATAATCAGAATGCTACCAGAAGCTTTACTGACCTGGAAACCCGAGTCCTTTCACACTTTCTTAAAGCTCTATTGCTTCTATTAGCTGGCTTCCAATTGGAGATTTTGTTTTGCTTTGCTTTACTTAATACTGTCTGATAATGAACCAATTATATCTTTATTTGGGGTCAAAGACTCTTAATCAAGAAAACATTTTAGGAATTACCTAGATTAGTGGTAGCAAACACTTTCTTAAAGTTGGTCTTAAGTTTTATGGGTCAAGAGGTAAAATCAAGGATACTATTTAAGTATATAGTCATTTAAAATGAATAATTTATTATGTTCAGTTGAAAATAATAAAAAATAAAAATAAAAAAATGAAATAAAATGAACAATTTAAAATGTAAATAATGTTCTTAGTTTGTGGCCAGATTTGGCTCCTGGACCATATAGATTGCTAGTCCTTGATCTGATTTGTTACTAGGTACAAAATTCTGAAGCCCAAAGGGAAAAAAAAAAGTGTTCAAGTCACATATAAACTACTGGGAAAACACAAGGCCCAAAAGTAGATTGGTTTGCATGCTGCTTCTTAGTTGAGTGCTTTGTCTTCTCAAAGAAAGAGTATTATAAAAAAAAAAAAAGAAAGAAAGAGTATTATATAATAGCTACTATTTCCACATTAATTTCCTAATTAAGCTGTATAGTCTCTGGCTTCCAGTTCTGTATTTTAGCCACGGCTGAATTCAGTAATAGAGGATTTATAATTTTCTCTATGCCGACTTATAATATAGAAGGTGTTTATCAGGAAGGGAGAACACAAGGTAAAATGTTGAAACAAATGTTTTCCTTATGTGAATTAAATCCTTGTTTTTAAAGGAACTATTTAAATAAAATAAAGAAATGTATTTGTTGGAAAAATAATAGCTCTCATCATTTGTGTTTTGTTTGTTTTTTTTTTGCTCAGTAAATTACATCAACATAAAAATCTTCATAAAATTTTAACAATTTAGATTTAAAAGACTTTTTACATATACAGATCATTGTGTCAATGTTTCTGTCTTCAGAAAGTAAATATAAAAAAAGAAAGTAGATATAATTAATAGGATTTATTATTACTATTCTTAAAGTTTTAAAAGGTTCAGATTTTATTCTTTGTGTCTTGTGGGGAAACCATATTTTCTCATGCTTTAAAAAATATTAGCTGAATTTGTTTCTATATTTTATATAATAGCAATAAACATGCAATGACTATATGAACTGACAAAGACTAGAGGTCTAACTAAATCATATTGTCTATGTGAGATACACTATTTACTACTGGGTTTCCATGGGTACTTTCTTTAAATTCTCCAATATTCAGTTTTATTTTATTTTTAAACTTAGAGTGTTGTGACAGCTACACTGATTTTTTAAAGAATACACATCCTGTGAGATTACATATATATCATACATATTATATATAAAACATCTTTGGGATGGTAATATTCTCTATGATGTAGAAAGTATTCCCTGAAGGCTTATTTCTAATGATATTTTTTTATTATTTTATATTTTCCACAACCCAACCACTCTGTCCCTCCATGCCACCCCCCAGCAACCCTCAGTTTGGTTCCTGACATTAAGAGTCTCTTATGGTTTTTCTCCTTCCCTGGTCCCATCTTCTTTCATTTTTTCCTTCCCTCCATGAACTGCTGCCCTGCCTCTCAAATTCTTCATATCAGAGAGATCATATGATAATTATCTTTCCCTGAATGACTTATTTCACTCAGCATAATACCTTCCAGTTCAATCTGTGTCTTTGTGAATGGCAGGATTTCATACTTTTTGGTGGCTGCATGGTATTTCATTGTATATATATACCACTTCTTCTTTATCTGTTGATGAACATCTAGGTTCTTTCCATAGTTTGGCTATTGTGGACATTGCTTCTATAAACATTTGGGTGCACCTGCCCCCTCAGATCACTACGTTTGTATCTTTAGGGTAAACACCCAATAGTGCAATCACTGGGTTGTATAGTAACTGTATTTTCAACATTATGAGGAATCTCCATACTGTTTTCTGGAGTA
This sequence comes from Spilogale gracilis, assembly GCA_004023965.1. Lineage (NCBI taxonomy): Eukaryota > Metazoa > Chordata > Mammalia > Carnivora > Mephitidae > Spilogale > Spilogale gracilis. The sequence goes on along the minus strand of PITA01013511.1, from coordinate 198 downwards.
GTCATTTGGGTGTCTTCTATGGAAAATTGTCAGTTCATGCCTTGTGCCCATTTCTTGATTGGATTATTTGTTCTTTGGATGTTGGATTTAATAAGTTCTTTTTTTTTTTTTTTTTTTTTTTTCCACTCTTTATTATGCTCCGTTAGCCACTGCATAGTACATAGTTTTTCATGTAGTGTTCAATGGTTCATTAGTTGC
>PITA01013510.1:0-57208 GCA_004023965.1 Spilogale gracilis | reverse complement strand
CCAGTGTTTCAAGATTCATTCCCCATTCCCCACACCCAGTGCTCCACGCTTTAGGCGTCCCCAGTACCCACCACCAGGCTCTCCCATCCCTTCACCCCCCTCCCTCCAAGTCCCTCAGTTTGTTTCTGTGTTCAAACTCTCTGTTGTTTCGTTTCCCTCCCTAGATTACCCTAGTTCCCATTTGCTTTCCTTCTGATCGCATGGTTTCACTTACTTGCGGTGCATGAGGGGCAAACTGGAGGACAGTGGCAGACAGAAATAAATAAAATCTTAAAAAAAAAAAAAAGAATGGCAATGTTTCATCATAATGTAAGATGTTAACACTAGGGGAAACTAAGTATCAGGGAATTCTCCCTACTATCTTTGTAACCTTTCTACAAAGCCAAAAATATTCCAAAATAAAAGTTTGATTGCTTGTTTTTAAAAAATGGGCATGGCTAGGTCTCCTCGGGGGGCTCAGTCGGCTAAGCATCTGCCTTTGGCTCAGGTTATGATCCCAGGGTCCTGGGATCTAGCCAGCATCTGGCTCCCTGCTCAGTGGGGAGTCTGCTTCTCCCTCTGTCTCTGTCACTCCCCCTGCTCATGCTTTCTTTCCCTGTGTCTCTCAAATAATTAAATAAAATATTCTAAAAATGGGCAAGGCTTTTTACTCCCAGTAATTGAAAATTAACCTTCATCTACACTAGGCCAAATTTTACTATATAATTTATCTCTCAAACTTACATCGACATTTTAAAATTGAACAAGTGCTCTCAAACTTGAAGAAAATTATTGACTGCATAGAGGATAGACACTATCCTCTCAATAACTCAGCTGCATTAACTCTTCTTGCTTTTTAACCTGCTTCTCCACTGAGAAGACCCGAAGAATCTCATATTCACAAACTCTTGTAACAACACTCCTTTAAAACTAGATGTCTAACAGTAGTGACAAAGGAAACAAAGAGGTGACATTCCCTATTATTTAGGGTGAAAAATTAACCAAATTAAGTTTCACTTGTTTTATTCCTATAGATTGCAGAGAACCTTTCACTGACTATAATGTTTGGTCCATTTCAGACCAGTGCTGATGATAATACAACTTTAGAAAATATAGTATCAGAGGCTAAGGGATAAATAAATCAAGATTTTGACATGAATGCATGCATTCAGGAAAGTTATCCGCTGTGGTTGCTGGTGAGAGCAGAGAAAAGGCACCTGATATCTATGAAAACAGGTTTAATTTCAGTCACTTGAATGAAATCCAATTTCTTTCTTTCTTTTTTAGAAAAAAATTACAAAAAAGACAGGATGTGAAAGTTTATGCAGATGATTATAGTAGGTGTGATGGCTATGGTTTCAGAAGGTAAGACTAGGAGGAAGACAAAAAACAAATCTTAAATCCCAGGGTCCTGGGATGGAGAGCCCCATGTAGGGCTCCCTATTCAGTGGGGAGCCTGCTTCTGTCCCTCCCCCTTGCTCATGCTGTGTGTGTGTGTGTGTGTGTGATAAATAAATAAAATCTTTAAAAAATAAAAAAGCTAGACTTGTTCATTATATAGAAAAAAAACACTTGAATGATACATTTGATACATTTGAAAAACACATTTGATACATTAGAAAGATTTTAGACAACCAAAATGTTAAATATCTTTATTAGAGGATGACAAGCATTTTGAACTTCCCCAGAGAGTTGAGTTGCTGGGTTTGGGGGTTTGGTGATAGGAAGAATAGAAGAGATGGAGCAAAAGATCACTATGAAGAGTTGAAGACTGAGAAAGTGATAGGCAATCTTTAAGTGACAAAGTCCCTGTGTGCATAGCGATGTCAAAAATCCACTTCCTTTTCAGTATTGTGTTGCATGAAACTTCTGCCTTAGTTTAGATCTTAAAGTCAGCTGCATGCAGCAGCCTTTGCTTAGGGAGGCTCTGGACAACCAAGGAAGGCAGGCAGTATCCAGTGTGCAGAGAGGTTTCACAGCAACAGAGCAGTTGTTGGAGGCGATTAGGCTAGGTAGTCAAGAGTTCAACAGGAGAAGAATGGCAGACCTGGAACAGGGCACCTGAGGCATCTTTGATATTTGGGGATAGTAGAGGGAGTACAGGATCGGGCAATTACATGAAAAATCAATGGAAGAGTGACATTAAAATCCTCGAGGACTTCAGTATCTTATTAAACAGCAGCTACGTAGTAGCTTACATATGTAAAAACCATATGTGTGGAAATAATACACTGAGATAGAAGAGTGTTCAGTGGTACAATTGGGATGTCTTTTTTTTTTCTAATTATTCAATGGTTATCTAACAATTTTCCACCCATAGGATGTTCTTACCTTCCTCTTGGCAAGTCTACATCATCCTTTTTCCACCGCACAGTTGGTTGAGGATCTCCCTGGACCTGACAACGGAATTCTACAGCTTCTTCCTCCAGCACCACCTGGTTAATTGGCCTCCTGAGAAATGTGGGTCGTTCTTAGGAAGGGAAAAAAAAAAAACCAACAATAGTAAAATGAAATGAATTTTGTGCATGTTTAAATATGTTATAGAAAAAAACCATAACTCTGTATCTCAACTATGTCTTGATAAGACCTTATGAATCCAAAGTAATTGAATAAAATAAAATATTTTGGAATATAGAAGTAGCTATGGTTTATATATAATACTGTATAATCTTTTGGAAAGTATTAAATTGTTGTTTCAATGAATTCCTGAGCTAAATCATGTAAATCCTGTCATAAAAAATCTGGACACTGAATGCCATAGAAAGACGGAAAGAGATAAAAAGATTACTTGAATCTATCACAATAGCTGAGTGGGAAAATTAAAAGTTATAATTAATGGAAAATATCAAAAAGGAAACTAATTTTAATTCTCCATCAAGAATGCTAGATTAACTGGAATTAAAATAAAAATTAAAATTAAAAAAAAAGAATGCTAGAGAAAACAAACAAAAAAGTTGTGCTCTCACACATCAGTGTTACCTAAATTTTCCCATATTGGTTGTCATTTCACAAGGATCCCATATTTCCATGAATGTTTTCACCTTATGTATGGAAAGCTCTCTACCTGATTTTTTTTTTCATAAATAAAAAAGATGTCAATCTGCTTTTTTTCTTAAGTAAAAAACACTGTTATAACTAATTATTTTAAACTATCTTATATATAATTTTCTAGGGCCACTTCCAATTATCTTCTCAGTGTTCCAGATTTTTTCTTTACCTAATGTTTATGTTTATTTCCCTAGTATTCTGTTTTCACACATCCACACTTTATTTTTGTTGTTGTTACTTTGCACCTATCCTCCTTACTCTGCATTTCAGGACCCCTCTACACAAGGCTAGGAAAACAATCAACCCCTGTCCATAAAAGTCTTACCATCTAAGAGAAACATCAAGCCAATGGTTGTTTTATGGATCTCTAAGCAAGTTCTTGTCTAGTTTCTTTCCTTTTTGATAATGGTCTGATACAGGAAACATTACCATTTAAGTTTTTATTAGCACATGTCTCCAAATCATAGGCAGTCCAATAGTGCTACTTACTGAAGTAGAAAGAGAAGTCAAGGAAAAGAAAGATGAAATCCACTGGGAATTGACACAATTTATCTGGCCATATGGCCATACTTAGTCACTTTAGTTTCAAACCCAATTTGAAAATGTCAAACAAGTGGCAGAAAACTGAAACAATATTTAGCAAGGAAACTTTAAAGAAAATAAATCACTCCAAATAACATATATTAAGAGTATAGGTTGGAAATATATAATTTTATTGTCTAAATAAGGATCTATATTTATAAAATAAATGTATGAGTTGCAAGAGACATAGTGTATTGCAGTAAAGTCAACAATCATTGGTATTCAGAAGGAAGACAACTCCATCTCTCCACAGTGAAGTTGACAGTACGGATCAAAATTTTCTCTAAAACAGCAACTTGCATATGCTTATGTATCTGCACTCTGAGACCTCAAAATCCCAAGCTGTAAAAGAGGCAAACAGAACTTTCCATGGAGAGCTTATTTAATGCAGAATTTAGAAATAAGCCATAAAACTTGGAAGGGGAAAAAAAAAAGGTTGCTCCTTAAGACTTCACGTCGTCAGAATCAATTAGGAGTTAGTGCCCCCTTCCCCAAAGACAGCAGAACAAATCTATATGTTGGATGAAATGATTTAGTATTATCTTTTTTTAAAAAAAGGTTTTATTTGTTTATTTGAGAGAGAGAGGGGAGAGCACGAGTGGGGGAGGAGCAGAGGGAAAGGGACAAGCAGACCACACACTTAGCTCGGAGACTGACTTCAGGCTGCATTTCACAAACACATGAGCATGACCTGAGAGAAAATCAGGAGCTGTTTCCTCAACTGACTGAGCCACCCAGGTGCCCCAATTTAGTATCATCCTTATGAACTCTGGATACTATATGCTCCAGACAACTATTTTAGCACTGGCTGGTTGATACTGAGCCATTGTTTCTGGCAGCAAACAGGCAAGAGGATCAGTACAGTATCTCTGAACCAGTGCTTGAAATGCTAATAGCACAAGTGAATCATTAGCACAGAAAGTAGGATTAACTTCTTCTTTCTAATCACTTGGGGATGTTCATCCAATTCATCTAAAAGCTGCAGTAACCCATTGTTAAAAAGAGCTAAGCCACTGTTAATGCAGCTTGAGATTGAGAAATCATCTGACAGTAGACTCTTCCTGCCCACTCTGATTTTAATGGGTGTGTTGTGCTACAACCCAGTGTATGGAGAGAAGGCATTCCCTTTATTCACTCCTTCATTTAGCACATGTTAACACAGCTTTTCCCATGTCAGTGTTTCAGCTTGGTGTCTGGTAAACAGCCAGCAGTTTGGTTTCATCAGAGAAGTGATGGGAGATGAAGCTAGTCAGATAGGGAATGGCAAGACCATGAAGGAACTTACAGGCCATGTCAAGGAATATGAGCTCTGACCTGGCAGTGAAAGAGAGCTGTTAAAGGATTTTAAATAAAGAAGCAATATTTTTAATAACATGCAGGAAAGACTGTGTTGGCAGATCTATGGAAGGTGAACGAAAAGACAAACACGAAGTAGTGAACTAGGTCAAATGATTTTCATAAGAAATTACTTCGGCTTCCACTGATAGAGTGGTTCTATGGATATGGAAAAGGGGACAGAATGAAGAGATATCAGAACTGAGTGATCAATCAGATGAAGAGGTTGAAAAAGAAAAGTCTAGAAAGAGCCTCATTTCTACTTAGCAAATTGGAAGAGATTGGCAAGTAAAGTATGGATATGGGGTGTGTGTGTATGTGTGTAGATCCTTTCATCCCTAAAAATGGGAGATATGAGAAAATTGAAAACCTTATTCTTATGCCATTGTGATCAGTTTTCTGTTATGTGAAGTTAAATGTATTCTTAATTAAGAAGATAGGGGCACTGGATGGTTCAGTCATTAAGTGTCTGCATTCCACTCAGGTGATGGTCCCAGGGTCCTGGGATCAAGCCCCGAATCAAGCTCCCTGCTCATCAGGAAGCCTGCTTCTCCCTCTCCCACTCCACTCCCTCTTGCTTGTGTTCTCTCTCTTACTTTGTCTCTCTCTGTGAAATAAATAAATCTTAAAGAAAAAAAAAAGATAAAGGAAGCTATTTACGTAGCAGAAGGGAAAAGAAAAAAATGTGATCATATCTGTAGATATTGAAAAGCTCTTGGATTTAAAATAAAAAAAGGAGTAGAAACTTCTTAAGCATGGTGAAGATATTTTATCAGAAATTAAATGCAAAACTTCTTTTTAAAAATAATATGTTAATACCATGCCTACCAAAATCAGGAATAAGAGGGACATGCCAATATTAATGATCAATAAGAAAAAGAAAGAAAATGTGAATATTGGAGAAAAAATAATTTTTATAATTGATAATTGCAACAAAAAAAGAAGAACTACACAGGACCATTGTAGCAACACTGGCAGTATTGAAAAATGGGTGCTTTTAGAAATAATTGTGGTGGATTCATACATTGCAAAACTAGTAAGTCATTGGACTGATAAAGTTTTCTCTATCACCTATCTAACATGGCAAATTTTCATGACATGATACCAACTACAAAGTAAACTGTATAACAGTATGTGAGACTAGTTCCATTAAAAGACACATGAATAGTTTCAGGCCAAATTTTTGTATGCTTCCTTTAACATGCTACCTGTCACAAAACTGCAACATAGGAATGTAATTAATCCACAGGGTAAAGTATATTAGACGTGTTACAAAACTAAAATTACTAAAAGCAAAGTTGTTTCTTCATTCCCGGGACACAATCAGGAACCTTGAGGGTTTTGGCTATCATATGTGTTCTATCATATGTTTTGTATGGAGACACGTGGAAATACCTAATTTATAATTTCAAGAAGAAGGAAGATATAGGATCCCCTGCTGCTGTTCTGATGAACTCAGCAGGAGTGGACAACTTTGCAGTGAACTTTCACTATTCCCTTCTGCCCTCAAGCAGAGTCTAGTTGCCTAGCAACTAAACAACCATAGGAGAGTATGCAGTATAGAATCTTTGGAAGCCTAACATTAGCACATGATGGAAAATGTAATTCAATTGATAGGAAAGAAAGAAAAAGAACAATACAAAGAACAAGCCAGATAAAAGTCATTTGCACATATAGGACACATCAAATTGAGTTTCATACTTGAGTATCTTCGTTTGTACCTTCCAACAAAGTGACACTGACATTTATTAATACATTAGAGTTTGGTCACAACTTTTAAAGTATTATTCTGGGAATTTTGACAGCACCTGTTATAGTAATTATCTCTGAATTGTATTATTCATTATTTCAATTGTTTTCTGCTAATTATACTAAAATCACCTTCTACTTCAATTTTAACTGCCTACAAAAAACAGTATGTTAAAAACTGTAGGTTTGCCCAACACTTATTTAAATGGAAATTTTTTTTTTGTAAGAATTATTTTTCAGTTTCCTTAACTAGACTTCGTTTCCAGAAAATCGAGAACGAGAAACATGAATATTAAAGACTAAAGAGGTTGTCCAGGTAGAAAACGTATTTTTGAAGACTTTGCCACTGCAGGGGCTACTATTATCCTGAGCCACGCCCCCTTCAGACACAAATTTCAAAGATTACAAGAAAAAGGCCTTGGGGTTTACTGCTTTGTGTCAAAGTCATCTGCAAATAAATGTAAAGTTATAAGGATCAGAAAGTAAGTTGATAAGTAATCACATTCAATACCCATTAATGCCCATAGGGGAAGTTTTGCACAATTAAAATAAGTATACATGAAAACATCTTGAACTACTAAATCATGTGCAAACTTAATTTTGAGGCATGTAAAATAAGGTCACTGATTTTTTCATGTTACCACTTTATGTCTGATCACATACTGAAAATCAGGGGGAGTAATCTCAAGGGCTGTTTTCTGACTGCTTATCAATTAGATCAGAGGCCCTCTGAATGGCCTGATCCCTAATTATATAGCCACAGAGTGATCAGAGGCAATGTCTTTGCCAATGCAATTAACATTTTTTTAATGTGAGATTAACTGGATTTGAATCACCTGCATAACTTGCTTACAAGGTTAATCTCTCTTGAGACAGTAGTGTTGCTTGGCATGGTGGTACTATGTAAAGTACAGCTTTAAAGTAGTCAGGTCAATTTAGTTTCAAATTGGCATTCTGGAAAATCCAGCTCTGTGTGGCTGTAATAACATCAAACGCCAAGTCTCACTGTAGTCATGTCATTAATGTTTACAAAACAAAATGTTTGCTTTCATACAAAATATGGTAAGTCTGAAATGCGGTTTCATAATCTCTCATAAGTTGCTTACTTACATACGACAATGAAGGAAATTAAATCCGCAGTGAACAAATTTCCCTTTGCAACCACAGGCAGACCTTGACTATGGAGATAAAATTAGCAATGACTGTGTCATGACAGCTATTACTAGGAAGTAACAGCTTAACAATTTTTAAAATAAACTATGATGTTATGAAAGTGGTGTTGCAGCAATAATTATGTAGGTGGAGTCCTTTACGTCCTAAAGGACCACAGCTATGCAATAAAAGGACAGTAGAGCTAACCAGTGCTTGTAAGCCTCATCTTTAACTTCAGCTGACCCAGAAGCACTCTCCACCCTATGGTGTCTATTAAATCGGGAAGTCAGATGGCTAGCCTTAGTATGTCTCTTTTTATTTAACTGGGCATGCATGAGGGGACGGGGTTATGATAGCCACTGAATGTGAACTACTGTGCCCTTCCAAAACAGACTGGATGATAATGATCAGTCTGCCTGAATGTGACTAAGTAAATCCTGGCTGCATTAATTTCTTTTCTTGCCAAGAATTTTCTTTGTCTGAGAGAAATCATCCTGCGAAGCAAGGACAAACATAGATAAATGTTTTTGGAGGAGAAAATGTTTCTCTCACTGTATTTTAGAACAGTTTCATGCTCTTGCTGCAAATGTAATGCTAAAGGTCTGCTGGGAAAGGGCACATATCTTTTCATCTTACTACTTTATTAAACACCTAAATAGGGCCTGGCACATAGGAGGTACTCAATAGATGTTTGTTAAATGAGGGAATGAGAAAGAAATATTTTGCTGTTCTAAAGTTAGCAATATAGCATTATTTCAAAAAGCTATATTGCTCTCAATAATTATCTTCACTTTACTGATGTCTTATATTTGGAATTCTTACATGAAGGCCATAGGTTATCAATAAAACTTAGACATTTCCTAAGGTTTAGTACTGAGACCGCTTCTTTCACAGCTTTGTCTCCCAGTATCTCAATTATACTCAGGCCACCATCTACATAATCTCTCCTCTAACAAATGGAAATCAACATCACCAGCCCTGTCCTCTGGATTCAACTCCAATGAAATGGCTACTTCCCAATTTGATTATCCTACTCTGAAAGCCATTAACTGACACAGAGATTCCAATAGTCTTCTTTAGTGAACAGCAATTAAATCTGAATGGACACTAGATCACTTGCCATTTGAAGAAAGCCTCCAGCATAAAAGGTACAACAATGTAGGGAAAAGGGTAGGGAATAAATCAGAAGAAATAAAAGCAAGAAGCATCTCAAGAAAATTATATTTGAAAAAGGGGTCAGTAAAATCCTAAGATGCAGGAGAAGTTAAGCTCACCATGAAACAAGAACAGAATATAATAAATAAAGAAGAATGAAAGAAAAAAAAAAAAGGCCTGGAGAGCTTATCATCAAATTAACCAATATATGTTTGACATATAAACTGAATACAAAAGATAGGAGAGTATAACTCCCTGAATTATTCATATAGAGAGTTTTTAGGTTATAATTGCTCACCAAGGGTCCAACCAATAAAAGAAAAAAGTGCCAAACCAAGGTGTAGTATTGAAACATTTCAGAACACTGGAATAAAGATAGAGTACTAAAACTAGAAAGAGGGAAAAAAAAAAAAAAAGAAAGAGAAAACTGATTACATAGGAGTCAGAAACACAGTAGCCTTCTCAGAACAACCGCAGAAGCTGAATGATTTTGGAGTAGTGATTTTAATATTTTTGAGCAATGTTTTTTTTATACTCAAATTTTATAACCAGCCAAAATATCAATTAAGTTTCAGAAAGAATACATGTATTTTGCCCTGAAATTTGCTCTAGGCTACAGAAAGCAGGAGAGAAACACTCCCCTGATATAGGGCTTAACCAAGACAGAAACAAATCAGGGTACAAGAAACAGAACCCAGCATGAGAGAAAAGGGGAAATAAATATCAGCATGAGCTCCTGGAGTAGATCTAAACTAGCCCAGTCAGATTGGCAGGAGGGCTGAGGCCTCAAGGAAGGCTAGCAAGGGGGGACTTAATAGCTAAGTAGAATTTAGAGGATTTTAAACCTTTTGTTAGAAATGTCAAGAACTCATGACAGATGTATACAAACACATGAAAAGGAAAAAAATCAGTTTATTAGAAACTCAAAGAAGACCAAACAAACGCCAGAAAAGAAATGTCATCATAATAGCATAACACCAAGCTCGGTCCATATTTACATGGTTTTAACGACTCAAATTCTGAATCTTAATATAACCAGTGTTTCTAAAGTCAATATACTGAAGGACAGATAGAAGGGAAAGTGGAGGTAAGAAGCTAGGGAAGGGGATATAAGTGGACCAAATCATCATCTTACAAATAGGAAGTCAAAATAATGTATAAAACTACAGAATAAGAACATATTTAGAAATACAGAAACAAATCTCAGAATAAAAAGATAAAACAGGCTTGTAGAAATGCTCAAAGATGAAGAATATGTGCATATACGTGTCCGTGCGTGCATGTGTGTGTCCATGTATTGGAAGGAGGGGTAGGGCTGGATATATCTGTATTTCATTTTAACTTTAGTAATAGTTCTAATGTCTATTAGAAGTGTAACATATGAAATCTTTTTTTCGTGGATTACTCTGATAAGCATTTAAAAATCATTTGGGGAATAGGGTACCTGGGTGGCTCAGTCGGTTAAGTATCTGCCTTAGGCTCAGGTACTGATCTCAGGGTCCTGGGATCAAGTCCAACATTGGGGTCTCCACTCAGGGAGTTAGCTTCTGCCTCTTACTCTTCCTCTGTGCACTCTCTCTCTTTCTCTCTCTCTCTTTCTCTCTCTCAAATAAATAAATAAATAAATACATAAATAAATATTTTTAAATAAAAATAAATAAAAATAAAAAATTATTTCAGGGGCACCTGGGTGGTTCAGTGGGTTAAATGTCTGACTTTGGCTCATGATTTCATGACCTGCACTCATAGGGAGTCTGATTATCCCTCTGCCTCTCTACCCGCCTCATGCTCTTTCTCTCTCTCAAATAAATAAATAAAATCTTTAAAAATAAGTAAATAAAAATGATTTGAAAAAAAATTATATTATTTTTAAGCGACAGTAAATTTTGAATAACAGCTAGCCCCAACTTACTCATAATTAGAAATTTAATTATGTAATTCTAGTTTCTCTGACTGCAGGATCTTTAGAAGTTAATTAACATATGTAAAGTGTTAGGGAGTATTCTTTATGAAGGCATCTGGAGTGTGTCATAGATTTTAGTGTCCATTAACACTACGATGCCTACTTCTTAATTTTAGATTTGGTACTGCCCCCTTAACTAAGCTGTTATATATGGCCAACAAATGTAAAGGAACAAACAGAATAAATGATGCATGGCGGATGGCAGAGTCACATTTTGAAAATGAAGTTATACTGATCATGTCTTTGTCTAAGTAAAAGATCTTTAAAATATAAGCTGTAATTTTCAAATTGAAAAACAAACAAAAAACCTTGTAAGTCCAAGCCTACTTACTAAAGAATCCAAATGCTTGCCAAAGCTTTTTGTATTAGCCAAGACCTATTATTCCTTTTGCTGTTTTTCTTGCCATTTATAAGTAAGTTATATTTTTGAACAATTAATACTATCAATCACATTTTCTGGATAACATATTTTAAAGATGGAGTTACAAAGGACAAGTAAAAATTTTCTGTAGCTACAGAAGGGTTACAGTAGCCAAAATTTTTTAAAGCAGAATTATTGCTACTTGAAAATAAAATTGAGAGAGGAGAGGGATAAAGTGTAACCAGTTATACATTTATAAACCCTAGGTCAGAAATAATAATATCTAATGATGATGAAATATAAAGAAGTTTATTAGAAAACATGTACTGGAGACAAAAACACCAAAATAACATAAGGAAGTCTCTACTATTCATAGCACACTAGTTCTTTTCTCTCAGAATTGAGCAAAGTACAGAAGGGACCTTTCTCAAGCAATCCTGGTCATGTCCTTGATTTGGACAATAACTGCCATTTTGATCTGTTATTTCTGGGTTTGGATGTTGTTTTCTAATCAATAATGGAGATTTTCAGGGTTTTTTTTCTTCAACTTAAATATTACACTTAGAACCCTTTGGGTCAGTTGTGACTGGATAAATGTTCTCAGCTTCTTAAATCAGTTTTTCCAGAGGTATGCCCACTAGACAAATTCAATCTTTTTGGCTTATAGCTATTTTCAAAATAATTTAGAAGTTCTACCTTTAAGTCTTGCCATATTTAAAGATCTCCTGTAGTTCTCCTCACGTCTTTAGGGCATGTAGGGTGAATATTTCATAACACAGTCACATTTTAGTAAGTCTAATTGCTTGGGTAGTGACATTAAAGCTTTTCAATTTCCTTCTGAAGGCAGTATGTACTGTTATAATGTAACATTTTTTCTCTTCCAAAGCTTGTGGCAGTTACAGAAAAATAGTAATGAGTGTTTCTTTAAATAGAACAACTGCACTTGTGGGTTTTCAGTGCTAATGTTCAGTGACCACTAATTTCATATCTTACCAGGCAAAACTCTATTTTATTCATTATGGAGTGAAACACATTTTGAGACTCTTAAGGCTGACTGCATGAAATTTAAGGGCAAAGTGATACTTGTCTGAGCTCTGCAGGCAGAAATTTCCGTGCGTACTTTGAACAATTTTATTTTTACTATTCAATTCCTTTAATGAACTATGGGATTTCTCCTGGTTCTGTCATTTGAGACTTCAAGCTGCTCAGTATCCATAAGGAATATTACCAGAGATTAGTCAGTATCAGAGTGATTGCAAAAAGAGGCCTGCACTTGAGTACATATTCACAAAGCAAGTCTTAACGCTCTAAATGGAATGGAAATCATAATATGGTTCTTTTGCATCAAGGCACTCCCATTACACCACGGGATGGCACATCTCAAACTGCAAAAGAAATTTCATAGCAATGAAGTAGGGAAGCTGAAGGGACTCCGTTTTACAAAGTCTCCATCTCTGCTGTTTTTCTGTGAGGCCCCATTTACTCATGTTCCATATTTTGCCTCTGAATAAGCAAAAGAAGCTCTGTTCCCAATTCAAGGGGGAAGCAAGAAAGTTAATCATTCTCTCAGTTTTTGTCTTAGGCCCCAAACACCTGTTAACACCTAAGAAAATCTGATCCCCAAATGTTCCAGGATGTTAGCTTCAAACAAACCTCAGCTGATGTTAGCATCAATACCAATTTATGGAATAACATATATTGTTCACCAAATACTTGCCTGGGATTGATCCAACCCTGAATTCCTGGAGGAACACATATCCCAGACTCTTTTCCAATATAAACCCCTAGCCATAAGCAACAATAAAACTCATTCTTATCTCCTTTCCAAGTCTCCCACTTCATCTGCTATTCTGTCATTCACACTATACAATAAACTCTATTTTCACTTTCTCTAGCTTATGCTTGATTTCTATCCTGTGTGAAGTCAAAGGCCCTCTTGCCTCATCCTGTGGGATCTTCCCCTGGGTTCTTGGACCCAGGCTGCCTACAACAGCAAGACAATTTGTTTGTTTTTTTTCTAATTTTGATTATGTGTATGTATTTATTTGTGTGTGTGTGTGTGTGTGTGTGTGTGTGTAGCTAGCTAGCTTTTTTTATCATAAGCTACATTGTAAATATTTCAATTTGAAATTTTTTAAAGTAGAAAACAAGTGAAATGTCTTTGCACTGCACTAATAGAAAGCAAGAAAACCCCAAAAAACTTACCTTCTGTCTTGCACATAAAAGATACTTGATCAATATATCACAGTGAATAAATTTTAGACAGATATGATCTCAGACAGAATTTGAGAAATATCAAGTTTTTACATTTTGATGAAAGGCAAATCCTATAAATATATATGAATAGGGTGCCTGGGTGGCTCAGTGGGTTAAAGCCTCTGCTTTCAGCTCAGGTAATGATCTCAGGGTCCTGGGATTGAGGCCCAAGTCCGGCTCTCTGCTTAGCAGGGAGCCTGCTTCCTCCTCTCTCTGCCTGCCTTCCTGCCTGCTTGTTATCTCTCTCTCTGCCAAATAAATATATATATATATATGAATAAAGTAAATAAATTATTGTTTCAAAAGTTCTATTTTTCATCAGATGAAAGATTTCATCTGAAAGACAGAACCAGAAAACAAGGCAAAGCTATTCTTTCGCTACTCACATTAAGTCATAAGTACCTATCCTTATAAGACCTGGTGTTAAGTATCAACAAATATATTTAACATCAAAGGAAAAATATCTATAAATAGTAATTTATAATTTAAAAGAGAGTTTTACCAAAGACAGTCAGCTCTGCTGGATCACTGTCTCTTTCTCCCACCATATTGGTGCCAACACAGGTATACATCCCTGCATCACTTTTCCTGGTATTGGAGATCATCAGTTTTCCACCACGGATCTGTTAAAATAAAAAAGAAAAAAAGAAAAAAAGAAAGAAAAAAGAGAAAGGAAAAGAGGGAAAAGAAGAAAGAAAAAAAAAGAAAGGAAAAGAGACAAAGAAAATGGAAAGTAAAATAAACAGCAAAGAAAAGGTGACTTATAAATAATTTTGAATATTTAAGAAGAACATTTTTTTCCTAAAAGAAATAGCTCAGTGTCTAAGGCATAAAACTTTCTCCCTATTTTGGCATCTGCATGTGTTTTTTGGGTTTTTTTTTGGTTTTTTTTTTTTTTTTTCTATTAACTTCTCCCTCAAGATAAGCCTTCATATTTCCTTTCTAGAAAATGCTTTTGGGCATTCTTTCTCTTTCTTTTCTTATACTATTTTGAATCTTGTGAGTGCTTCCACCAAATCCTAATTGTTGGTCTTCACTGTGAAGTAGATGGAATGAATTACTATTGATATTTGTTACCAGAAATAACCATTAGATAACTTTTGATGACATAAGGAAATCCAACTGACACAGAGGGATTCAACCAGCATTTACTGAGTACCTCAATGGGCTGGGCAGTGATCTAGATGCTTGAGATTCAGGAGTAAACCAAATAATAATAAGCCTTTGCCTTCATGGAGCTTAAATTTCAATTATTAGCATTAATTATCTATGTCTTACCTTGATTGTATATATGAGATAATTTCTGAAGAGGAGGGCAGGTTGGATAAAAATAAATATTTTCTTTAAATGATGAGAGTATGAGTTGCTATAAATCATTGACTTCTAATAAGTGCTTCCTAATTGTTAAATGAGAAGTATTTATTGACCAAATATACCCATGTAACATGTTACAATGTCTATTTAAGAGGATACTGAAGAAGAATTAGATTTTCAGTATATGTATCATCAACTCATGGCTTCTTTTCCATTTTTTTTTCTTTCAATAATCTTAACATCATGACTGAATGTTCTTAAAGAGGAGAGAAGAACATGTTGGCTTCCTCTGTTAACCTTTATCTCATAGGCAAACAAAACCCATGTAAGTATGTTCTCAACAGATATATTTCACATTCTGATACTTGTCATGTCACAGAAAGGGACTTTCAATTTGTTTTTACATGAGAAGAAAAGACCAGCAACCTGTTCTTAATTACATTCAGTGGAGTATAATGAATAGTAGGTTATAAAATTGGCCATGGGGGCCATTTTTCCTCCCTGTGAAGCTGAATTTGGAAATAGGACATGATCGAACCAATGAAACTAAAGCAACATTTCAGGAGACAAACAGTGTTCTCAAATTGAGACTTGTCTTTCCTTGCTGAAGCTGGACTCCTGAGACCACCATGGGAACCAGCCTGAGCTGGCTTGCTGGAAAGTTAGAGGCCAAGGAGAAGAACCAAGATGCCCAGCTGAGTGTAAGTCAATGGCCATCCGTGGAAGGTTACCCTAGATCATCCAGTTGCCAATCTGTCTTTTAACCAGGCCACAGAAGCTGGCCCAGAATAAAGAATTGTCATCTTACCCACAGAACCACTGTCTAAATAAAATGGTTATTATAAGTAACTGTATTTTATAGTGGTTTGTTATACGGTGAAAATTAAATGATGCAAACATGAACTAGAAACCCCTCAACAATGATCTTACTCTATCACCAGGAGCATATTTTCATGTTTGTTATCCAAGCACAGACCACTGAGAACCAAATATTCCCTGGCAATGTAGATCCTCATGGTGTTAAGACTTCAAGCCTGAATGAGATGAATATATGTTGTGATCTCTTATATGGCCCACCCAGTTCTATGTTACATCTATGATGTAACCATGATGCACATATTAAAAAAATCTTCATTTATAAGATATTTTAAAGATTATAGATACCAGACTATATGGGCTTTTTATAGAAATGATACATTTGTTCAGCTAAATAATATATATTTTAATTAAAATGTATTTACTCTCAATAATTGTATTGAATATAAAAATTATACCAAGAATAGCATCAGAAGTTTGAAACGTTCTCTACTATTTCAGTGAACTGGTTCCCATAAGCATCACAAACAAATGTTAAGTGGATCCTCGAAAAATATAAAATAATTATATGCTATTCCCCTCCTCTACCTCTTTACAATGTTCTGGGTGTCTCATTTTGATATTACTCAAGTGATGAATGTAATCGCCAATTTTCCTCGAAAGAAGACTATTTTTCTACAAGAGCTAAACTGCAGAACCAAAAAAGTCGTATTTACTTTGATTTTACCTTATACCTCTTAAACTTTTAAATGAATTCACTTTTAAAATTTTAGTTATAAATATTAAATTTGAAAACCGGAAAGGTGCCTGAAGTACTCATTACCTTGCGTTATTTTCTCTTACAATTTTGAAAATAGTGCCAAAAGACGTGTTCTAGTGAATATGGTTACGGCCATCATTTATCCTTTATCACTCATGTGATGCTACATAATCAAAAGATGCATTTGAGATGTTTAAAAGAGCTTTGTTATCTTTGTGCTGCAAAGATATATATACATGTATTTACACAGTCATACACATTCACATATTCATAGCTTTTTATATTCAGATTGGTACAATTATTAATATATCATCTACAACACTTGATTTCTATAATTTTTGTCTCTTTGAAACCTCATCCTTTTGTTTCAGTTCTCAGTTATTCTTTTTCAGTCCTTTCAGTGCAGTGTAAATGGTAATTAGCATTCAGTGCAGGTCTACAATTTTATTAGCAATAAAATATATCCATTTGAAGACTCGATATTCAATCTCTGTAGGCATTAATTTTAATTTAACTCACACTTATTCTTTCTTCCTTGTCATCAATTCGAACTTTGTCTTTCTTCCAGTAGATGGTGGGTTCTGGGTGTCCCCTGGGAGGTTGGCACTCCAAGATGGCAGGTTCTCCAGCTGCTACGACAACATCTGTGGGATTTTGCCGGAAGTCATCTCGTAACACTAAAGAAAAACAATTGCAGCAAAAGGAAACTCAATGACAGTAACTGTAAAAGGTAACTCCATATCTTACTTACTTTGTTCTGATAAAAACTAAATATTTACTGAGAAACATAGTTGTGCCCATCTTAAAACATTCCAGAGCCAACCTAATTGTTCAACAGGGAAATGGCTGACCATAGGATCATGAATCCTTGCTACCAAATCTGATTTAAAATATAAGAAAAGTCTAAGGAAAATAAGAAATTCTCATGATGTAGTTTTGAGATTTAATACTCAAGGTACAAAGTTGTTTATGCAATATGATACCATTTTTATATAAAGAAAAAGCATATATACATAACATATATATAAAAACACTAATGAATGCATCAAATTATACTTAAAACACCAAAAAAAGTCATGTGCACATGGTCTCTGAGCGCATATGCATGTCAGTCTGGGAGAGGAAATGGGGTGAGGACTTTCTGAGAATGACCTTTCTCATTACTGTTTTCATTACACTTCAGAAGATGGACTCATTCTCCACCCTGCAACGCACTAGCACCCACATACACAGGGCTACGTTTTCTCCATGCATCTCCACCTGCCAAGCGACATCTGGGCAGCGTGACATTCAGAGCAGAGATATCCCTTATAGCAGTTTGGCCAGTCTGAATTTCCCCTCCTTTCATTAGGAGAACAGCAGGTTGGACCTCCATTGTAACCTCCGAAAATCTGGCATGCCTGGCTCTCCAAATGTCACCTATCTATCTGTGTGTGCTTTTCTTTGGCTGGCAAGAAGAAAAGCCTGGAGAAATGACTTGGCCCTATCAGATTGCAGAACACTGGGTTTCTTTAGGAAATAAACTATTTTAAGGGAAACCTTCAAAAAAAATAGTTGAGACCAGGCCTTTACCATATGCCTCAACTGCCTCTGCTTTTTCTGCCTTAACTTTCCTATTGCTTTGTATTCCAACACTGACAACTTGATTTCCTAAGTCTGTTGAAGGGAAAACACATACACACACATAGACAAACATATGCACATACAGTGTCTTATAGCTATGTCTATATAAATTGGTCAAGCTGTTTGAAATCAAAATTAGGTAGCTTCTGTTAGCCTGTTATGTGAATCATCTGCTACAAATGTAGGTTGGGTCACACACCAACTGCCTTTAGTGTCCTATAATGAGACCTACTTCAGCACTCTGCTCCTTCGTTGGGCAAAGTCTCTGGGTTAATTGTCATTTTCCAAATAAATAAAAATTCCCTGGCCTGAGAATAGCGCCAGAGAGAAAACTGAGTGACTTTTAGGGCTTTCCATCTTAATGAAGTCAGGGCCTCTACGAGATTAGAGAACCCTGTCTCCTACTGAAGGAACAGTAAGAAAGAATTCGGCACAAATTGCTCACTCCCAGTTTATAAGCTGATTAATTTACTGCTTTTGCTGTTAAGGAAATGTGTTCCATTTTAGCATGGTGAACTGCACATTTTTTGGTTCTCTTGTCTCACTGGCAAGCGTGGTGCCATTTATATGCATAAAGATTTGCTTCTGAATGGGCTCAGAGAAGTGTGTATTTAAATTTGACATTCAGTCAGGGGGAGGGGAAGGGGTTAACACTGTGGTTTCCTTTTGCAGGTAAATCCTCCTGGGAAAGCAAGCTGGTAACTCATTTATATTCTAAATACAGAACAGCTGCCTATTTATGCAATGTTAAGACATGCAAAAATATGGTAACAGAGTGGTGAGCACCCCAACAATATCCGGAACTGGCAGCAAATGGTGTTTTGGCAGGCCCTCAATCTGTTCCGAAATGACACATCTGGCCAGTTGAAGGACCTTCTCTAGAACTGGTCTCCTAACAAATGACATGCCAAAAAGCCTCTGCTCAAATGGTACTTCAGGCCAGTGCAAATCATTCAGAAACAGAGTGTGATATCAATTTCCAACAAGCCAAATTAAGAAAAAAAAAATAATAAAGGTCCTTTGACGTGGAGGACAAAAAAGAGAAAAATATCATAACAAACTAAGGATTGCTACTCTTAAACAATATAACATGTGTTTATGGCATTCACAAAAAAGAAAATGACTCCAATTTGCAAATGAAGCCAAGAAATCTAACATCAACTGTAATTTTAGGCTTTCAGACTATTCACCCAGAGAGTAGGGTGAGATAATAGTATAATTCGTACTGTACCCTCTTCAACTGGGAAATGCTCCTTGGGGTTTGTATAGCATTCAGTTAATTCATTTTTTTACTTAGTGATATCATTTATTTTGCCCTAAGTCTTTGGGGTACTAAAATGGGTTTCTTCTTTCTCTCAAAAAAACAAAAAAAAACAACAAAAAAAACAGTCAAGGGGAACACATCCTTTTCATCAGGTCCTAGCATAGAAGACCAAAAACTCACTCTTAGCGAAAAGTAAAGCCATTTTTACTCTTTCCAAACTGCAAAAAAGGATAGGTGTGTTCTGCTATTTGCTTACATGTTTCCAAGGTTTGTAGACCCATTTCTTAATGTAAGCAAAATAAAATGAAATAATATCTATTGTTTTCAATTTTTGTGCTAATTATTCCATTTCTGTCTTGGATTTTGCCCTATACTTTATTGCAGGTGATAAAGTAAGAAAGTATTCCCTATAGTAAAGAATTCATACATTTTGGATGAAGGGAAGTAAAATGGTCTTGTAAATGTAGAAAAGCAAAGCGAGTCCAATTTAAGCCTGTATTTTTTTTTTCTCCTGAGCCCCTATTTTAGAAAGACTTGAGAGCTATGTTTTTGATGGAACTTGACGAGTAAGCCAAAGCAAGTGTACACAGCCATATGTGTGATGATTGAAGCTCCAAGCAGGTCTTTAAGTAGACTGAAAGGAAATAAACCTGATTAACTGAGAAAAGAATCTGGTTACAATGACAAAAGCATAGAGCATAGTGGTAAGTTCTGCTTTCAAGAAGGAAAAAAAAAGATATAATAGATATATTCTTTTGACTTAGCATTTATTTGTGTAGCTAAATTTAGAATTGAAGGGTTCAAGTCTCCATGGAGGGAAAAATCTCATTGGCTAGAACTGAAATATTCATTTCTGTATATGAGCTGAAAACCACAAATTTAGGGCTTTTCTTCTCTTGTCTCTTGCAACACATCCTTTAACAGGGGTTTCCATCTTAATGAAGTCAGGGCCTTTACGAGATTAGAGAACCCGTCTCCTACTGAAGGAACAGTAAGAAAGAATTCAGCACAAATCGCTCACTCCCAGTTTATAAGCTGATTAATTTACTGCTTTTGCTGTAAACCACCCAGCTATTCCTAACCTAGATTAGATTTGCATTCTTTTTACATTGACATGCACTGTGACTTAGAAAGTTATTCTGGAAGATCAGAAAATTCTGAATTACTTGTGTGCTTGATAAAATATAGTTCATAGTCATGACATAAATTTGTAACATAGATTTGTAAC
Source organism: Spilogale gracilis (assembly GCA_004023965.1). Taxonomy (NCBI): domain Eukaryota; kingdom Metazoa; phylum Chordata; class Mammalia; order Carnivora; family Mephitidae; genus Spilogale; species Spilogale gracilis. Next base: position 36,623 of record PITA01013510.1, on the reverse strand, counting down.
AAATTAATTCAATTTTCCAGAAACATATTGAATACAACAATGTGCTTGGCACTGTCCTATAAAATGGTTCAGAAATATAAAAAAAGAATGACATGATAATGCCTGTGGTAAGCTTTTTCTCTATCCCTCAATGATCCCTCCCTCCTGTTTTTGTTTTTTTTTTAAAGAATTTATTTATTTATTTGACAGAGAGAAACAGAGCTAGAGAGGGAACCAACACAAGCAGGAAGAGTGGGAGCAAGAAGCAGGCTTCCCAACAGGCAAGGAGCCTGATGCGGGGCTCGATGCAGGGCTCGATGCAGGGCTCAATGCAGGGCTGGATCCCAAGACTCCAGGACTATGACCTGAGCGGAATGCTCCCTCCTGGCATTTAGTCTCCTGTGTAATCTCCAGTGGGCTGGACCTCGTGAGTTGCCTTTACTGAATAGATTATTGCAAAGTGATGGAATGTCACCTTCCAAATTAGGTTATAAATGACTGTAACTTATCTTCTTCACTCTCTGTCTTTTTATCTCTGTTTCTGTCTCTTCCTCTCTCTCTTCATGGGATTCTCTGATCATGTAAGATACCCTGTTCCTCAATGGAGAGGCCCATTTGACAACAATCTAAAAGCATCTTCTAGGAAACATAAAGCAAGGAACTGAGGCTTTTGGTCCAACAACCCTGGAGGATCCAAATCCTGCCAACAGCCATGTAAGCTTGAGATTAGGAATTTTCACAGTGGAGCCTTCACATGACCAATCTTTACTGCAGCCTTATAAGATATCCTACAGCAGATGACTACCTTAACTCTTATCTGGGTTCCTGATCCACAGAGAATAAATGTTTATTATTTTATTTTAAGTCACTGAATCTTGTAGTTTCTTACACAGCAATAGGTAACTAATATAACCCTACAAGAGTTTTAGATTCAGTTGTGCCTTTAGAGTTCACATCTCTGACTCCTGTCTCCTCATAACACTGTCTTCTTTCCCTCCAGCTCCTCTCCCTTCTGTTCCAAATCAACAGTCCTCAAGAATTTTAAAAGTAGATATTTTATATATTTTATATCTTTATGTATTCTATAAAATATTTTATATTTTTTACACTTTTATTTTATATTTTGTCAACAAAGGCAAGGCAAATCATTACTTAGATATTCCCATGTTAGTTATTAAGTTAGATGGGCACTCATAGTGAGACGAGGCTACCTAATTAAGAGACCAAAGATGTATTTCTGAATCACAAAGTGCACATGCTTCAGAGTAGTTATTAGAAATATAGAGATTAAATATATTACCAATGAAAGTAGTCATGCACACTATTGGATAAAGAATACCATCCATGATAAACTAAATCGATCATGAGAAAAATAATCTAAAAGGAAATTAGAATTAAAAACACTGTTAGCAGCAGTTGAAACAGATAGCAACTCAGAGCGGCACTGATAACAAGGTTTCTTTCCCAGCAGGTTTTTTCTCTGTATGTGCCCATGAGCGCTCAGAACTGTGTGGCTCAAGACTTTCCAGTAGAAAAAATGCACAGGAACATCTAATTATCAATGTTCATTAGCATCTGGTCATCTTCTGCTTGGCGATCTTCCCCAGGTTCCCCTCTGTTTCCTTCCTTTTCCCTATTTCTTCCTTTGGACACATACCACTCTTTCAGTGTCAGCTTCAGACTTAGTCATCTGAGAAGTTTTTCCTTCTGTGCTCTCACTGGACTAGGTATCCTTCTAATGGGCTCCATCTTGAAGGGCATGAGAAGACCTCACCGAATGTTCTTGATTGGCTGACTGAAGTGATGAACTCCTCTTTAAGGGGTGTGTTGCAGTCTTTTTTCTCGTATCAAATAAACCACAACATTTTTATTTTGTTTTGAAGCCACAATGTTTTAATTTGATTTTAAAATGTCATTTATGAAGAACAGTTTAAGTTGGTTGGATTTAAGGGATACCATACTTGACTTGCCTACCTATAAGCTCATGTGTCTCTAAAATAAAATCCAGGCAGTTCAAGAGGGTCAGAAATACATCAGCCAAAGACACAACAGATTTATGCCAACCAGTAAAACCATTAGATCAGGGGCACCTGGGTGGCTCAGAGGGTTAAGCCTCTGCCTTCGGCTCAAGTCATGATCTCAGGGTCCTGGGATTGAGCCTGCTTCCCCGCTTATTTGTGATCTCTCTTTCTGTCAAATAAATAAGTAAAATATTTTAAAAATCTGTTAAATAAAATTATACCATCAGTATTATAATGAACTTAGGGGAAAAAATGTGATTGCTACAACTGGTACATATTGTTTCCCTCTCCCTGCCATCACCAGCAGCACCACCACCGAACACCACCAGGAAGGAACAGGTGGAATGCCAACCAGCCTGAAACCCAGGTCTTCTATTCAACTTTTTTTTTTAATGATTTATTTTATTTTTTCAGTGTTCCAATTGTTCCACTGTTCTATTCTACTTCTGAGAAAAGAACACTGTCTCTTCCTGCTGCACTAAACGGTTGTTGTTGATAGCCACTCTGTGACCCCAGGGGGAGCTCCAGCCTCAGGATGAAACTGAGGCTATGTACTTGAAAAAAATCTGGGTTCTTGATGACCTAGCTGGACAGACAAATCTTGAAGACTGTGCTAAATCTGGACTTTCTAATTACATGATCTAAATAAGTTTTTTTTTCATACTTACACCAGTTCAAATTGAGTTTCCTCTTTCAACCCAAAGCTCCCCACTAATAGGCTGTAATAATTCTGCAGTTTTCTGAAGTTTCAGTGACAGAAAGACCAAATAAATCAAAAGAGGAATCACCATTCACATCAAACTATTTCATTATATTTCATACAATCAAACAAAACTGGGGCAGGATGGGTAGGGTAGCCACCTGCTAAATAGATGATAAAATCTAATATTTAGGGGACAGATCATCAGTGGTTTCTTCTGCACAGAAGGGGAATAAGAAAGAAAGAACTCAGTGGGGAGACATCCTGCCACTGCTGTGCAAGCTGACACTTAGGCACTTTGGCACCTCTGCAGCACGCTGACAATTCCAAAATGAGCCACTCTCAATCCCCATCTCCACTATGACTCCTGGTGCAAGCAAATGCACTGAGCAAATGATCCAGATAAACCAGTGATAGGAATTGGAGCATGCTGAATAAACAAGGATGCCCTGTGACTTGTTCATTTTCAAGTCACAGCATTTTGGGAAGCCTGGTATTCTGCAGGGAGTAAAACACACAAACACACAATTCACAAAAGCAATGGCCCACTCCAGATTTCTTAGATAAGACTTTATTCTTGAATCACTTTACATTTTTTTTTTTTTTTAAATCTCTGTTCTGTCCTCACCAGCAATGTAATTTTAAGGTCTGCTCCAAGTGCCAAGCCTTCCTTAATGTTTTCCATTAATGTTTAGAACTTGCTGAAGGATTCTTAGAAATTGCATGGAAACATTTTGCTCTCTGTAATTTGTATCCATAACCTCTGTAATGCATATGTTCTCCTCGGGGACCAAGTGTTGAGATCATTCATAAACTCTTGGATCGCATGTGGCACTGCAAACTGGTGACATCTGACCACGGCAGACTCCGAGGCCTGTCTCTGGCAATCATTTCCTTTGGTTTGAGTTAAGGAGCCGGCAGTTGGCATACCTTCAACGCTTGGAAGTCTTATTTTTGGCAAAGCCTAGCATCTGATATTTGACAGCGATCTGCATACTCTATCCATTAGCTTAGAAGGAAGTTGTGGATTGGAGCTAATTAATGTTTAATCAGCTCCTCTTTTTTCTTTCTTAAAGTGCCATCGTCCACAAAACTGTTCATGTGGGATTAATGTTTCTATCCCAGAGCTCAAAGGAATGATAGTGTCTTAGAGATGCGCCCAAATATAGTATGCAAGGAGGATGGTGTCTAGAACAGCAGGTATTAGCCTAAACATGTTTAAGGCAAAGCCTCCTCTATTCAGAAGAAACATTTTCTCTCAACATGCTTAGAATATTCTGCTCTACTACCCAAAAAACTTCTTTCTAGCACCTGTCCCATTTAGGGCTGATTCTAGTCTTGGTTACAGTGATGCCTACAACTCTGGGTAATGGAAAAAAATAGCATATTGAATTCAAAATACAGAACTACACAGGCTAGCATTAAAAAAAAAAAAAAAGCATTAAGTGGTTAAGTAGTATTTCTCAAAATGGTCACAAGGGAGATAGGCCTTGCTGGCTCAGTTGGAGGAATGTGTGACTCTTGATCTCAAGGTAGGGAGTTCAAGCCTCACATTGGGTGTAGAGATTACTTAAATAAACAAAATTTGAAAAAGAGAAAAGATGGTAACAAGAGGAAATACCAGATTTTTTAAGCTTATAATACTGTCTCCTACGTTCTCTAGATCTGGGTTTGAGCATAAACAAACAAACAAACAAATAATCATGACATCTTTACTTGATTTGTATTTACAGGATGATTACAAACAGCCATCTGTCTGCTTCTAGCTTTTCAATCTGGTTCATGTTCCATGAGCCTTAAGTCTTTAGCCAAAGCAGTTACCCAGGTATCAGGAAGGCTTGTTACAATTGCTTTGCACAATGCTGTTTTTGCCCCAACTTCCCATTTTTCTTCCATACCCCTCTTTTTCTCTTCCTTCTCATTTAACCCTCATTATTAGACCAAAGAAAAGAAAAGTTTGAGAGGACTGAATATCATATATATAATTATGTATAAAAAATAAATGCAACATATTTATTTAAGTGTATGTTTAAATTTAAAATAAAATAAGTATATATCTAAATTCTAACTTTAGGATTCATCACTGCTTTATAGCTACATCAGTCAGTTTGAATAAAGGAATAAAGAGTGCTATCAGGTAAATATTAATGTGCTGCTTTATTCTGGATCCCAATAGATGACCACCTTCCTCCTGCCTTGTTAGTCCCTATCTGAAGATGTTAGCTTTTACAGCATTTTAACACTGCATAGTTCACAGAGGTACTCAATCTCAACAGCATCTTCCTGTCATTCTATCCTGTCCTAGTATCAACGGGTTATTGCTCCAATATTTCTCTCCCATGGTGTATTCTGATGTGCATGATCAACATGAATTACAATGCCAAGTAACTGCCAGATGTCATGAGTTATAAACTCAATAGTCTAAGGATTATTACACATTAGGGCATCCTACAGTGCAAGGGTGTCCTGGAATTTATGTGTTATTTATTACCTATTGGCAGGGTCTCAGAGTAATCTCACCCCTGCTGATGAAATGAGGGTTGGAAGGAGAGGAAGGTCAAGGTCAACCTTCCTTGTCGAGAATGCCAGTTACTTCGAAACTACTGTTGCTTTACCCTTTTTTTCCCCTCTACTGAAACTCAATGAAATCTCTGAATAAGAAGAATATATATTATAATGCATCTATGAACTTTCAACTTAACTTTGCTGATTTCATTTGTCATCATGTTGCCTATTTTGACAACACATTTCATAGCCCCTAGAGATCTGATTTAGAGGGTACTTGTGAGCCCCACCATAATCCACAAACTTAAAAAGGACCTCTTGAAAGCACACTGTTTATTTTCCTTTTTTTTTTTTTTTTACATAACAGGAACCAAAGACTAACAGCATGAGACTTATTTAAATTTTTAATGCAACAATGAAACATTTTTTTTAAATCATGACCCACAAATCTGTGGACTCTTCTGTCTTTCTCATCCAATATTTTTAAGTTTTGCATATGTCCACACCACAAAACATGGTCATTATTCTAAGCTGTCATGAATTTTGCTGCAATGGATGTAATGTGACCTTCTATATTCTTCTAGAAATGTTCTATTTGATTACTACGTGACACAAAGCTTGAAATGTTTCATAATCCAGAATATGGCATATTTATTTTCAAATTGGCAGATTAAAAAAGCTCTATCATCTCTTTCTTCCATCTAAAGACCCAGTAGCCTTCTTTTCTTTTGCCACCAAATGAATTCTGAATGCCGCAGTTAATATTCAGTAATCTCATTATTCATCTACCATAAATCTTCAAAAGCGTCATCATGTTTTGACAGCTGAGCAGGACAAGAGGAAGCAGGGAGCATATCCAACACTTTTTATGAATGCAAATGTGCTAAAGACCACATTTAAATTATTTCAGAAAACTCATATAACACCAGTGACAGCACCTGGAAGACAATGTGCTTAACAATTTTTGTTTACCTACAAAAAGCACAATTTCTCTTATCCCTGATGCTAGTTCCACAACCTACCCTCACGCCACCCATTGTCATATTCTCTATGAAAACAAACTGATACCAAAGGATCGATAATGAATATCTTTTCAGGTATAATTAATACTGAGTTCTCATGATAAAAATTTATTGTGTGTTTTCCAGAAAAGTATTTAGATATTTAAACATTCATGTATACTATATCAAAACTTCGTATCTTATATGAAACTGGAAAGATGTCATTTTAAGAATGGAGGTTTTTTTGAAAAAAATCCCTCTTTTCCTCTGACACACCCTGGAGTCAACCTTGGCTAGCCACAGGCCAACTTTGGCCATGCTCAGCAAAAAGGGAATAAATTAAATTGTTTTCTGAGTCTCTGGCTATATTTTCATTCTCTGGGTTCCACTGTTACTGTGAGGACAGGGACTCAGTACATTTTCATTCCCAAATTAAGACAAAGAAAAAATGGAGCCACTTCTTTCTTGGAGAGGTGCCAACTCCCTACTACCTTGTTGCCTGTGATTATTTTAGCTTCTCTACCTGAGAGCATACCAAGATTTGAAAAGTAAGAGTTATCAAAGAGTTAGGGGTGCCTGGGTGGCTCAGTTGTTAAATGTCTGCTTTTGGTTCAGTCATGATCTCAGGGTCTCAGGATCGAGCCCCACTTCGGTTTCCTTGCTCGGTGGGAAACCTGTATCTCCCTCTCCTACACCTGCGCTTGTGTTCCTTCTGCTGTCTCTCTCTCTGTCAAATAAATAAATAAAATCTTTAAAAAAAAGGTATTAAAGAGACTATCAAACCTTCATTATTTTGTCTTAATCAGGCTATTTGTGATATCAGAGTATTAAAATTAACACATTATTATAATCTCAAATTTTGGCAATTTTTACGCACCAAATATCAACCGCTTTACCCCACTATTCCCCAAAACTGTCTATAAATGGTAAAATTAGAAACATTTTTGGGCACCTGGGTGGCTCAGTGGGTTAAGCCTCTGCCTTTGGCTCAGGTCATAATCTCAGGGTCCTGGTATCCACACCCCACATGGAGCTCTCTGCTCAGCGGGGAGCCTGCTTCCTCCTCTCTCTCTGCCTGCCTCTCTGCCTACTTGTGATCTCTCTCTCTGTTAAATAAATAAATAAAATCTTAAAAAAAAATTAGAAACATTTTCTTGATGCTGTCAGTGAGCAGTCTAATTTATAACTCTTCTGAATATCCCTCTTCCTCTCCACCATTTGCCCTGTTGCTTTCCTAAGACCTGGAACTGGCATTTAATTTAGATTCTCAGACTACCACTATTCGGCAAGGAGGCAATATGACATTGTGAGTAAAATAACGGATTTAATCACAGGCCTGGGTTTAAATCTCAGGTCTGCGATTTTACTAACTGGATGGTCTTATATAATTTCTGAGCTTCTTCATCTGTAAAATGGAGATAAATCTTATGTCTTTGGATTTTTATGAAGAATTGAAAACGTGGTCTTTGTAAAGCACACTGAGACATAAAGGAAGGGCCTCATAAATGGGAATTAGTAATACTGGTAAATAAAAAGGACCTAGCAATTGGGATTTAAATATAATAGTATAATCCAAAATCAAATATATTTAGATATTTATGTTATGTTATAAAGTATTAACAGGACAATAAAATGTCATGGATTTCTCTTAATTGAAAAGTTCATGTTTGCCCAATAAGTTTTACCCAGTTCATTTTAAAAGGTGATTTAAACATAAAATTTAATTTTACTTTGTTTAAATGATACCAGATAAATTAGAGATCTTTCACTTTATCAGTTCTAGTTGTAACTATATCTTTTATTTAACAGAAGAATTTTGGAAATCAGTCACTTCTTACATTTTTTTTTTTTTAAATTTTTAAGTAATCTTTACACCCAACATGGGGCTCGAACTCACAATCCTGATATCAAGAGTCACATGCTCCAACAACTGAGCCCCAGTCTCCCCTCAGTTCTTTTTAATTTGCTAAGTATTACTGCATATTTTATTGTTGCAAGGTGCTACGCAACACATTTAGGAGTACAAGATACTTCAAACAGAGATCTTGACTTCAGGGAGCTAAAGAGATTTATATATAACTCAAAATCCACAATCTGAAAGAAAGAAAGAAAAAAAAAAGCTTGCCGTAACTACATTGAGAGGTACATTGAAAATACATTAAATAAAGCCCACAGGACAGCAACATTGCATTCAATAAGGAAGGCATTTCAGAGAAGCCAACTCAGAGTTGGGTTTGGAATATGCAGCATATGTTTTGATTAATTACAAAAAGAAAAGAAACATTCTGGAATGTGCTTGCAGGCACATGAAGTGAACTGTGGAAGAATACCTAAGAAATTAGTAATAACAAGTCCCTTTGCAGAGAAAAACAAAACGGGGAAGTAAAAGATGGAAGGGGAAGACTTGACTATATCTACCTTATACCTTTTGATTTTACAACCCTGTTAAGGTAGTGATTATTTATTATTATTTATATTTAACAATGTATGAGTAAAAATAAAATTGACTATGTGTATTTTCAAAGTATAGGATCTGGCCCAACTGGATTCAACAGAATTGTAAAGAGGGTACGAAAACCTGGTTTTTCCCAAGAGTCACTCAGAAACACAAATGAAAGTTTATAGAGGAATGGCAGTTTGGAACATAAATGTCAGAATATCTGTAGGATGATGATAAGCTTGACCTTAGAAATCAAAATATATAATTTGATTATTTAGCTCATTTCTAAGATAGAACAAAAATTCAGAAGACTTGAATGTTGAGAAAGTCTCTTCTTTTCATTGAAGGTTAATTGAAGCCCTACTATGAGCTTCATATAAGAGATATGAAGGTGAGAAAGATGACAAGCCTTTGATCCACACCTAGGCCTCTTAGTGCCTACATAGAGGGCTGGATAAAAAGCAAGAAAGTTACAGAGGAAGGAGTAAGTAGTGGTGACCTTGCTCTAGTTGATAGAGTCTTGATGCCATCACATATTAACTGTCTTCACAGACTGCTTAAAAGCCAAAATATCTTTTACTTATAAAAAGTTCTTCATGTCTTCCAAATTGCAAGTTGTGAATCTATAAACCCACTTTAAATACATGGATCAAGAAAATTATAAATGATTCTTTCTTTAAAAATAAAAACAACTGCATTTGAAGGTTCTTCATGGAGTTTTCTTTTTGCTCTTTTCCTTTTCTTTTTTTCTTAAACATTTATTTATTTTAGAAACAGAGAGGGCACAAGCAGGAGAGGCAGAGGGAGACTGAGAGAGAAACTCAAGCAGGCACCCCACTGAGCATGGAGCCCAACTTGGAGCTCCACCTCAGCACCCTGAGATCACAACCTGAGCTGACCTAAGCCAAAACCAAGAGTTGGATGTTTAACCAATTGTGCCACCCAGGCACCCCTTCATGTAGTTTTCTTTACTGGAAATGTTAAAAAAAAAAATGTTCAGCTTTATAAAGATTTTGGTTTATTATCTTGGATATGACTATGATTTTTATATTTCATGTAATTTGAATATATAAAAACATCATTAGCTTTTCATCTCATTTTAAAGATTTATTTATTTACTTGAGAGAGCAAGAGAGAGGGTGTATGTGGGGGGAGGGGCAGAGGGGGAAAACCTCAAGCAGATTCTCAGCTGCGCCAGGAATCCAACTCAGGTCCCAGACCCACGATCCATGAGATCACGACCTGAGCCAAAACTAAGAGTCAGAGGCTTAACCAATTGAGCCACCCAGGGGCCCCTAGCTTTTTATTTTAAAAATGAGGAAACAGGATAAATGTATGTACAGATTACGTATAATGATGTTATGCAATTTTTGCTATAATTTTTGTTATAGAATGATAGCTGGTGGTATATCATAAAATGAATTATATTCCATCTTAAACAATGTGATTCACTCTCGAGGAAACTTTCTCTATACCAGTAAATTCAATTTTGTCTAATCCTTAGGTTTATGATAATGTCAGCTCATTAAAATGTTGGTTAAAACTCATTAAAACACATACTCAGAGGTAACAACTTCATTACTGCAATAAGAGGTAAAGAAAAAGAGTATGCTTTATTATCATTTAATTGTTTTCAGAATTGAATATATTTGCATAATAAAAAGGTTCACTGTATATTTTCAATAGTTTTCAAATATTAAGCAGCCTAATAATTTAAAAATGCATTCTCTGAAATTGACTTTGCTACTGCAGAATTCTGGTTGTTCTTTTTCATTTAGAAAAAGTGGCCATATTAAAGATAGGAAATCATCTGAAATAATACTAAAATTAATGTTACCATAGTTTATTTCTTTTTCAATGTTTATAATGTTTAGGTAGAATAGGATTTCTACATACAAAAGTAGATGGCTTAATCAAATGTTGCAATTAATTGCCTTCACTAGATATGTCAGTACTTTGTAAGAATGGAAAGTCAGGTAGAAATTACATGGAAATTAGCTATATCTCCAATGCAGATGCAATTATTTCCTGTTTCTCTCCCATAGTAGCTCAGCCAGAATAAAGACTTGATATTATTGCTGAGAGTTAAGATGTGGAAAATTCATATAAGTGATTTTTTTTTGGTATTCTCCTCCAAATTGGACATGATAAAACCATTACTATGAAAGCACTGCATAAACTATATCTAGTTTTAACGTATATTTCCTATCTTGTCTTCTAAGATACTCTCCTAATTTTCCTCCCACTAACTATTTACTCTTGCATGTACTTTGCCAGAAACTTTCTGTTCTTAAAGCATAGTCATTGTCACTCAAAAATGGAATATCTTCAGACACATTCTCCCAAGTTAACCTCTGCCAGTCCTGATTTCATGCTGATGACTCTAAAGTGAATGCCTCCAGCCTTGAGCCCCTAGGGTTCCAGACTTGCTTGCTTAACATCACCACTTGAGTATCTAAGAGTATCTTGAATTCAATGTGACCAAAATGGAATTTCTGATTTTTGTCACACAAATCTTCTTCTCCCCAATCTTCAGTGTTGTTCAAGAAGTTATTAATTGTCTTCCATTTCTCACACACTATCCTGTCTATCAGTAAGACCTAAATGACTTTGAGACTACCTCAGAATCAATTTTCTTTACCTCCACTGCTTTCATTTGGTCTGAGTCATTATCATCTCACCAGGAACAGTGAAGCTGACTCTTAACAATATTTCTTTAGTCTTGCCCCTCTTACAGTCAATTCTCCACACTGCAGAGTAGTATTATTAAAAATATAAGACAAATCTTGTCATCCCTCTGCCTAAAATTATCCAAAGGACTTATCACATTTGCAAAACAAACAAACAAACAGACAAACAAAACCCAAATTCTTATTCTGGCCTACAGAGCATCTTAGGGTTTGGCTCTCATCTTCCACTATCTTTGCCTCTTACTCCATTTACCCCCAAAGAGTTTGGTTCTTCTCTTCTTTTAGCAAGGCAAATAACTTCTTTAGGTCCTATTCCTGCCCTAATCACTGTGAATTTTTCTTCCACTAAGATTTCCTTTTAGGTCTCCTATTTTTGTCTGTCAAATCCCAGTTTACATGTCAATTCTTTTGGTTCCCACTTTATGGTGACCCAATCTAAAGAATGAACAAGATCACACATATCACATCACTCTGGTATTTTTCCCCCTGCATATCATATGTCCCTATGCAAAATTATTATAGTTTGTTTATTTGTTCCTTATCTGCTTTCAATAGAATGTAAGAGAACTCCAGAAAGCAAGGACTATGTTCTTTTGTCTTTTGTTGTATCCCAAGGGCCTGGAATGATATTCTTGGCACAGAATAAGTGCAGAGTAGATATTTATTGAATGACTAGATGAGTAAAGAATTTCAATTCTTGTCATTAACTAAATTGGATATAGTTGATCATTACATATGTATCTTTAGTAAAAAGTTTCCTAAGTTGATTGAATGAGTTTACTCAATAAATGTATAGAGAGTTTCTTGTTCTTTATTTTGGTAAGTGATACACTATGCCTTGAAAGAGATTATTGTGGAATGATCTCCCCAGTATTTATGAACTTTTCAAGATCATGTTCTGTATGTTTATTTTAAAATATTTCAGTTTTCTGATGGGGTGGGATAAATCAAAATCAATAATTGTCAAGATGTCCTGCCTAGAAGGTAAGTGGAAACCTGATGATGATCTGAGGAGATAGGTCGGTTTATGAATGAAAAGACAGCAGTTCCAAAATGCCAACTTCATCCAGTTAATAAGAGGAGAAGCCAAGATTTGAAAATAAATCTTCTGTTTTTATTCCAGAGCTTATGCTTTAGGCATAACAGACATATTTTATAATTCTTAAAACTAATTATTAAATATGCTAAAAATAATTTAACTTGGTAACTAAGATCTTCATTATAATCAGTTATTGTATCATGCTGTGAGATGGTAATTTTCAAATATTAGGCTAAATCCATTTTAATTCAAAATTCATGAAGAAACTTGCTTCTTTAAATAAATCTCTAATATGAACTTGATTTTCTATATTTTTTTTTTCAGAAAAACCCGAAGAAAGAATTGCTGATCAGTATGATATCACTGTCTTTCTCTACAATAAACTATTGCAACTTTTCTAACAGTGTGCTCCAGTTCTAAGGATTAGGGACTTCCTTTTTTTTTTCTCTCTCTCTCTTTTCTTTTTCTTTTCTTTTCTTTTTTTTTTTCTTTTTCCTTTTCTTTCTTTTTTTTGTTAATATGTAAGTTAATCTCTTCTTTAGGCAAAAGTAAACTTTTATTCAGCTTCAATCTTTTCTCATTTATTTTTCACCAAATACTAGAAAATATATGTAGGCATCTCAGAGATAGTTCACTTCTCAGAATAATATAATCACTATGCGGTTATAATCCTTGCGATGACAAGTAAAGATGGAATTTTACTTCTCCAGCTATTCCTTGCCCTCTGCAGTGTAGGCCCTGGGACCTCACAGGTTTTGGTGAAGGAAATAATTCAATTTGAATCCAGGGATCATTACTTATTAGCTACGGAATTCAGGACAAGCTATTTTTCCTTATTAAGCTTCTGCTTCTTCATCTGTGAAATGGGAATAATGGTGACCATTGTCCAGGTTGGCAACGAGGGTTAAGTGAAAGAATTTTTGGCATTTGGCACATATCTGGCAAAGAGGAGTATTTATTCATTATCATGTCTTTGCACAATCAAATAGATAGATGCTTAAAGTTATAAATTCACCCTGAGAAAGTACATATCTCCTTGCAGTGATAATTTTCTTAAGTTCATAGGTATATAACAAAACTGTAGGTAACACACAATAGAATGGAAATTTCTCTATTGTCACACTAATTTAATAATGTAATATTTAATAAGTGCCATTGAATAATATGTTGCATAAGCAACTAATATTCACTGGGCCTAAATAATCAGTTTAAATATTTGCACTAATTCATTTAGATGAAAAGTTGTGACACTTTAATTTTGCTTTATGTCAATTAAGAAAAAAATAATCATTTACATTTTGGGTAGTCTTTCTTAGTAAAAACACATAGAACAAATGGGTCAAGACTTTCAGCAAAAGAAGGGACAAAAACATGTGGCAGGTAGACGCAAAAAATGACTCTACAATAATGCCAAGCAATTTTTATGCCTAATTCTTAGTGAACAATCATTTCAGTTTAGTTTAAACTAGATATTCTAACACAAAAGTTAGCTTCTCAATATAAACTTTCATTATGCTCAAATTTATCAGATTTATTTCTGCATTTTTAACTATGGAAGACATGATTTCATTATTTACCAAATTCAGTACCTGATCCTCAGAATTATATGAAAAACACTGATTAAAGATTAAAACAGACCATCTATTTCAAGATCACACACACAGAAATTGAACTAGTGAGAGGAAAAAGCAAAACAAATCAGGGGCCTTTTAGCTCCTCAAGAACCCAAAATCACCTGTTCCTAACAGTTCCATCTTCCACTCTCCAAAGGCCTGTTAGTAAAAGAAAAGCAGGCCAGTACACCCCCTGACATCTTTAATTGACTTCCTACAGAGTGTTATCAAGAGCTACTCAAGTGGGGCTAATAGTGCCTGCAGATTGCTCACACATGGCAAAGCTGGGTGAGCTGGACTTTAAAAGGGCTGGAGGAAGAGTATAATCTCTACTCCATGTGGAGGCAAGAACTAAGGGTTATCTGAAAAGCAACAAATAATCCTTCAGTGCTCTTGAGACAGAGGGAAGATGTGTAATGTAAGCCAGGAAAATTCATGTGTAAGTGCAGACACCCCGAAGGTGCCTCCTATTGCCCTATTTAGATTGTGACTCTGAGTTGTGTTAGATGATGGGACCTGAATGACAGGAAAAGACACTGGCCTCCTTGAGCTTTCCTTTTGATAATTCACGTTGAGTCTTCTGAGAGCACATGCTTCCGGGAAGAGCCATGCTATGTCGAAATGAGGCAAAAGGATCTGGCAGAATCAGACAAGCCAGTCATTTCAGTGAAGTTTAAAACCTCATCCCCATAGGGAGGGCAGCACATATGGTGTCTAAGATCTCTGCTTGGACCGCTGCCTAGGCACATCGGGATGAAAGAAGTCTGTTTGTTTTCTTTTCATTTTAGTTTTGCCACTGAATGTTTCGCTTCTGTACTCGATATTTAATTGGAACAGAATGAAAGTCTTGCACACAAATCTCAGCATGTTGTATCTTTTAGCTTTTATTAAAACATATTTTCACATGAATGTTTGCCTATCACTTCTGAGACCGTCCGTCCCCTACCTCCTCTCCACCAAGCGAAGATTCCTTCCTTTGAGGCAGAGCCAACCCTTGACGTTTCTTGTGTCGCCAACAACACATAAACAATTATGCTTCAAGTCTAAAGACAGCAACTCCTGTTTGCTCTTAGTGTTAGATTTTCAATGATTCGTTTCATTTGCTTGCTGCATCAAACAATGAAAAATTTCACTGTACAAGTTTTTAATATTACTTTTTTTTCTTTATAGTTTTTCATATTTAGTTTTTTAATAGTTTTTAATATTATTGTTTTTCCTAGTTGATACCCAGTGTCAGCTTCTATGAGGTGTTACTTTTTTTTAAGTGTTACACTTTTTGAATGTTTCCATACATCTTCCCCTAGTTAGTGTGACTTAAAAAATGATTTTTCATTAATGATTGGAACTGCTCATTTTTTTCAGGTTTATTTAATGAATCTGTGTTAACTTCTCAAAAGTGTGAAAAAAGTTTCTTATTTTCTTATCATTATTCAAACTTTGAGACCAAGTCTATTCATTTTAAATTCAGTTAAACTGATTGGAGTCACCATTATATTTTCATTCTTCTATTTATTATCCCACAGTAATTTCACCTTTTGAAGCTACAAGCTATAGAATTAAAAACAACAACAACAAAAAACCAAACAAAAACATCACTTTAGTCAGCAATAGTAAACTACTCAAGCAATTCCCCTTACCATCTTCTGGTATTAAGCTACACACCTGGGGAATGGTGGACTAAATTACAGGTACAACCTGGGTGTAGGAATGAGTGCACTACAAGGCAAAGCTAACTTGTCCAAACCATGATGATTCATAATGGTGTCCCAATAACCTTAATCAGCAGCATATCAACTTCCATGGCAAATAAATGGTGATAAACAAATAATAAATAAGTAATCAGAAAGGGAGGGGAAAAAAAGAATAGACAATTAGATAAAATTAGTTATGGTGAAAAACGATAACTCTAGAAATTTATTTATTTTTATTTTTTTTTAAAGATTTTATTTATTTATTTAACAGAGAGAAATACAGCTAGAGAGGGAACACAAGCAGGGGAAGTGAGAGAGGGAGAAGCAGGCTCCCTGCCGAGCAGGGAACCCGATCTGAGGCTTGATCCAGGGACTCCAGGATCATGACCTGAGCAAAAGGCAGACACTTAACGACTGAGCCACCCAGGCGTCCCTAACTCTAGAAATTTTTAAGGGACATGATGACTTTAAAGGATAACCCTTCAACAACATGTGAAATGATATAGGTGAGCTAGATACACCAAAGATTAAGAATAAGTGTCTGTCTGGATGATGCCACTACTGAATTAAGGTGATAGCACAGAATAAATTTTTGCAGTGTATAAGATTAATATAAATATTTCCATCTTTCTGCCTCAATATATATTAGTATAAGTAATGACTAAATGAAAAGGCTCCTGACTATAAAACCTGGTATGCAATCAGGAGAGTTCTGATTGCAACAGAGTCTGGGGTTCAGCATAAGTGCATGGCCAATGTGGTATTTGTGGGAAATGCAGAGAAACTGATGAGGCCGGCTAGAGACTGCTATATTTAGCAAGGTAGGATACCAGAAAATGCAAAAACGGAAAATAAATTGAACACTCATCTTTGTTTCCCCCCCAAACATGAGCATGTTTATGTGGTAGCAGCAGAGTAGCAATCAAAATAAACAACATTGACCAGAACAAATGTTTTTTAAAAAGGAATGCAATAACAGATATTCTACTATAAATGGATGAACTATTTGAGTGAATGGTATCAATGAAAGAAGATTTTGAGGGAGATGCCAATTACAAGGCTACATACAAGTTCTTTTTTTTTTTTTTTTTTAAGATTTTATTTATTTGACCGAGAGAAACACAGCCAGAGAGGGAACACAAGCAGGAGGAGTGAGAGAGGGAGAAGCAGGCTTCCTGCCGAGCAGGGAGCCAGACATGGGACTCGATCCCTAGTCTCCGGGATCATGACCTGAGCCAAAGGCAGTTGCTTAACCAACTGAGCCATCCAGGCGCCCCTACACACAAGTTCTATTGTTTAAATTCCAATGAAGGTATCCAGTTAATCCAGGTCTAATCATTGGTGAGAATAAGGAGTAAGAACAAATATGCTGGTTTAACAGAAAGAACAACAGAAAGGGCATGCATTTGGAGACACTTGAAACACATCAGAAATCTTGCAATCTCCCAGTGATTCATCCTCACTTTTCTTCCTAGAAGCTCACACTATAAAAAGGTCAACTTGTTATTTGCCTTTGATTTGGGTAGTTAATTAATGTAAATTAATCAGATGATAGTTCAATTACAACTCTATGCCATGCACTTGGAAAATAACAGTTAATAAATATAGTTTCTGTTCTCAACGATTGAGGGGTCTAATGGAAACCATGGTTAAAAAAGAGGAGACATTCTACAATTTCCAGGTATAATCATAAGTATTAATTAAATTTTATATATCTTATTATTATAGCTATTTGACAATGGCAGAAATCTCAAATTATTGAAGCTTGATTAGTATCTGCAAATTGAGGGATCAGATTTTTTTTTAATCCTTACATCATCCTATGCCATTTAAAAAAAAGTAATGGAAACAAACAAGTATAGTCAATAAATGTTAAATTATAAATTTATTAGTGGATATGATTAGAAATTTAGGGGCACCGGGGTGGCTCAGTCATTAAACATCTGCCTTCAGCTCAGGTCATGATCCAGGAGCCCTGGGATCAAGCCCCTCAACTGGCTTCCTGTGCATCGGACTCCCTGCTTGGCGGGAAGCCTGCTTCTCCCTCTCTCAGTTCCCCTGCTTGTGTTCCCTCTCTAGCTGTGTTTCTGTCAAATAAATAAATAAAATCTTTAAAAAAAATGATTCCTTGTTAAAAAAAAAAAAGAAAAAAGTCATTTAGATTTAAAGTTAAAAAAAAAAAAAAAAGCCAGTCTTTCACTGTAACTTAAAGAATCTACCATATAGTTGAATGTTCAGGAGAAACCATTGTTTATTAAACTCTGCCCTTCCAAAGTCTAATATAGTGATTAGGAAGTTCCTCAATAAATGTTTACTGAATTAAAAAGATGACATGGAAGATTGTTTATGGAACAGATATAATATATTCATTTCCTTTTAGAAGTGTTTTTACAAATTTTTGGAGTCGTTTAATTGGTAAGTTGATACATTCAGTTTTGGACAAGTGAGAAAATACAGTAGAGGTGTCTATAAGACATCCCAGTGGTAATATCGAGTAGGTTTGGATAGGCCTGTAGT
Source organism: Spilogale gracilis (assembly GCA_004023965.1). Lineage (NCBI taxonomy): Eukaryota > Metazoa > Chordata > Mammalia > Carnivora > Mephitidae > Spilogale > Spilogale gracilis. Next base: position 18,427 of record PITA01013510.1, on the reverse strand, counting down.
AGCTAGGCTGGAGAAATGTTAGCACCCAGGTAGAAACAGATGATCTGAGATTAAAAGGCATCACTGATGGACATAGCAGAATTCTTTAAGAGAACTCTATGAAATACCAACTTTACAGAGCAAGTTGAAGAAATGGAAACCATAAAGTTTTCTGCAATTTGGTTCACTTTGAATTGTATGTGTGTTCTTGATATTCAAATGTATTTCTGCAAATTGAATAAACTTTTTCATAGATTTCTATAATCAAACATATTCATATAGAAAACCCATTTTGGGTTTAGGACACAAAACATCATATTCATCACACTAATCCCTTTAAAACTAATTTTGTCACCTATAGTCTAGATCATGTCACAATAATAGCTAACACTTATTGAGTAACTGCTGTATACTGGTTTCTATTCTAAACACTTTGCAGGCATTATCTGTTTTAATCTTAAAAATAATCCCAGAGATGGATATTGTTAAATTTCCATCTTACTAATGAGACTATCCAGCCATACAAATACATCCATGGTAATTATTTGCCCACTGTTCCCACGATAGTGACTGGGAGATTGAATCCATGTCCATTTTACCCAAAGTCATCTCTTTGTATTCACTATAAAAGACTGAAACATGGGCGCCTCGGTGGCTCAGAGGGTCAATTAAGCCTCTGCCTTCAGCTCAGTCATGATTTCAGGGTCCTGAGATCAAGTCCCACATCGGGCTCTCTGCTCAGCTGAGGTCCTGCTTCCCCTTCTTTCTCGGCCTGCCTCTCTGCCTATTTGTGATCTCTCTCTGTCAAATAAATAAATAAAGTCCTTATTTGAAGAAAAGACTGAAACGTAAACACGTTGAATTTGCCTGAATTTAAACACACTCACGAAGGAGAGAGAGAGACTATTTCTATAACTCAGTCAGTTCCAAACACTGTTCCTATGAAATGAAATTTAGAACTCTGTTTTCCTCTCACACTCTCCAATTCAACATGCAATGCAAACATCTCATTATTATGATTGTGATTAGTGAGTATATTTTATGGATGATTTGAGAGATTTTCAAAGATGATTTTTACATTATTTTACCTATGAACTAATTTTTAAAATTATTTCCCACTTAAAATGTAATTCAGCAATGTATTTATGGTCTTTCTAGGAGGAGAGTGGAAGGCAGGAAGAAAAATGAAAGGAAAAAAGAGAGAAGGGGACAAAGACCGGAAAGAATGAGGGGAAGGAATAGGGAGAAAACTGAACAGACTTAGCACATCTTGCCAGATAATGGTGGAATACTCAAATTTCAAAGAGTGAGATCTTGTAATCATCTTCTCATTTATTCATTTAATGCATATTAAATAAAAACCAACTTTGGGCAAGCACCGTGCTAGCAGGGAATGCAGTGCTGAGCCAACACACACATGAACCCTGTAGGCTTTCACTCAAATAAATATACCCTCCCATCATGAGGGCATTAAGCCAAGATTGTGTGACCTAGATAGTAAAAAATATGGAAATTCAGAGTAAAGCACTATGAGAGCATCAGAATTAGATAAAAAGTAAGAATGAGGAGGAGAGTTTTTGGCTTAAGTTTGTGGAATCCTTTTAGAATATCAATTGAAAATTTTGGTTTTTATAGACAAAGATGATTGTTAAAGCTTCAAAACTCAAAGGAATTAAATAGAGAGAACTGGAAATAAATGTTGCTTAGTGAAACTTGCTTACAATGAATTTCAACTACTGAAGCAAATTTTGATATAAGTGGGAATTAAGAACAGATAGAAGTCCATTTATATAACATCTGTTATGATTTCCTTTGAGAATCAGACTGTTCTCAAATGCATTTATATTTCTGAAAAATTATATATATGACATTAAAAAAATATAATCATTAAAGCTGAAGAATGCAATAAAATGTGAAAGAAAACAATGGGTTTTAGAATATGTTTTTAACTGTCAAATTTCAAATATGCATTCAAAAATTAATGTTTGATTGTATTTTGAAGATTTTATTTATTTATTTGACACACAGAGAGATTATTAGGCAGAGAGGCAGGCAGAGAAAGAGGGGAAGCAGGCTCTCTGCTGAACAGGGAGCTCAATGCGGGGCTCGATCCCAGGACCCTGAGACATGCCTGAGCTGAAGGCAGTGCTTGACCCTCTGAGTCCCCCAGGCGCCCTTGAAAAATTGGTTAAGTTTGACTGTATTTTGAATTTTAATTTCAAAAGGCCAAAAATTAACTAATTACTCATATTGAATGCCATCTATTATCTCAAAATATCATTCTAAATACACAACATGTAAATAAGACATTTTTTCTCTCACTACCTTTACCTTGCTTTGGCTTATGAATATGACAAGGACATTTCTAGTCTTTCTAAAAGATAAAGATTTTAGACTTGCTCTCTGTACTTTGCCATCTTAGATACTGAAAAACCAAAAATCACCTGTATAAGTAGCCACGAATGATATTTATTTTTTTCATATTAACTGCTTGGATTAAAGAAATTAAAATAAAAATCTATTACATATACCCATTTTAATCATCATCATCATCATCATCATTCTTGAAATATTATCTTACAGGAACAGTATTGGGTACATAACCTCCAAGACTCACACAACCTTTCAAAAGATAGTGTCCAGTTCAAAGATGCATACTTCTGAATTTTAGAAATTGACTTTCTGAAGGTCATATAGCTTAAGAGTTGGAAACCCTGGACTCTTTGTCTCTAAAGCATAAACACTTCTTATTTATCTTATTGGGAAAGGGCTTATGCTAGTTTAAGTTGCATGATTAATATTCTATGTTAACAACAAGGAGGGAAGTGCTTCATTCAACAACAAAGTGGAAGATGTTGATTTGAATGCTTTAACAACTGGATTCTCAATTCTAAACAAAAAAGAGCGGACTCTACAATGCAATCATTCTAAAATATACCCAGACAAAAGTGTCTAGAGAATCTAAAGATTAGCAACCAGATATTTCTTATATAAAAAAACAAAAGCTTCTGGCACACATATTACAAATTTAGAACCCTTTTATTTTCCTGTTTATAGGAGACTTGTAGATTTTTCTTCTACTAGAACTGAACTAATAGACACTGAAACAGGAAATTACTTTAATAAACGGTAGAATATATTATGTTTATTTTTGTGTCCGTTAAAAATAAGAAGTCCATTGTGCTTACGAAGAAGGTTTGCAACTTACTTTTCACACAACTAGAATGGCTCACTTGATAATAAAATGCTAGCCAATCCCCTATGGTCTTTTTCGAGGTCTGACTTTGCTCACTTGAGAGACACCAATTTTTTCACTTGAATAATTTTGTATAAATAAACTCAGATTTTGCTAGCTAAGCACGTGGAAGTCATATAAAGCACACCTAATCACACAGTTTAAGCATTCAAAATGTAGCATATCGCAAAAACTGCAGTGCTGTTTCTGTCAAAACCTGTCACCTGATGCATAAAATTGTTGGTTTTATGAGTCATTTTTCAGTGAACTCTAATGGAAACATGGTTGATGGGAGATTTTAATGAAAGATGCAGATTTCCTTTCTTTGAATGAAACTCAACCAACACTGTCCTGTGACTAAAATTAGCACATTTCGTTTTGGTAAATAAGAAAAAGCACCTTTTCTAATATACTTCAAAGTCTATGGACTTTACAGGATGTATATTTTCCCTTAACCTCACTAGAAATATATTTGCCAATCTACATATCCAATAACTTAAAAATACACTAACTTTATATGTGTTTTATTAACTCAGATGAAAATTAAAAAAATACGTACCCTTTCTTTCTTCTTATCACTATTTTGTTTTTATAATCATAACCCTTTTTTCTATCACTAAAAGTGATTATTTTATGCTATGAACTTCAAGCTCAAGCTTTCTTTTGTAAAATTTAATTAATATTGACTTACAGAATAAGATATTTGATAAATGTTAATTCCAAAGAACACTCAGGCTAATTACACTTTTTATGATTATTTTATACCGATGTTAAATCAATTGACATATTTAACTGGATATACAGTATTTTTAGAAATGTTTACACCTTTCCTTTGATGACTAGCAAAACCACAAAACTTACCTTAGAGAGTTAAGATACTTATAAACAATTCATAGATATCTATAAATATATAAAAATAACTGTATAATTGTCCTTCAAATAAACCAATATAATTATATTAAATGGAATGGATTATAGATGGACTTTATCCAAATTTCCTCAGATAATTTCTTTTCACACAGATTTGCATACGCATATTTTTGTCCTGGCTTTTATAAGTGATTTTATGAGGAAAGCACTGACTGTTGGTTTCAAGCCCAGAACTCAGTGAGAAACTAGAGGTGACTCTATTGAAGTTTCACCACCATACAACTTAGTGGCTTAAAACAAGTCAACTTAATGGCTCACAACAACTAATTCATTGGTTCACACTTGTGGGGGTCAATGATTAGGGTGGGACTGCGCTGGGTGGTTCTTTGGATCTTGCTTGGGGCCACTCATCCAGCTGCAGTCATCTTGGGGCTCTACTGGAACTGAATGATTGAAGACGGCCTGATCCACATTTCTAGGTAGTTGGTGCTATTAGGGCTCACTGTGATGGCTATAGGCTATAGGGTTGGACCACTCTCCCCACCCTGGTCTCTCAACCTCAAGGGGTCTAGGCTAAGCTGCTTCACACGGTGGCATCCATGCTCCACTCAGGCAAATGTGGAATTAGCAAGACCCCCAAGAGGTATATGCTTAGATTATCAATTCTTTGGCATTCTACCGGCCAAAGAAAGTTACAAGGCCAGCCTAATTTCAAGAAGTAAAGAAATGAACTCCTTCATCTTGACAGAAATGACACCATTATTCATGGCAAGAAGGACTAACGTTATGTTAAGTTTTAGTTTAATGTTTAAGAGTTTGTTTTTATTTTATGTTCTCAGACCTGAACATATGTTAAGATGTTAACAATCCAGCAATACTAAAGAAGAACCTCATCATTATTAATGGGCGGAAAGAAAAGCACAAGCGTTGAATATTCCAACACATGGCAATCAGAATCTCATGCCTCTTAGTACAGAGAGTTTCATCCAAATATTAATGGTGCTTTCTTCCTGTATATACAAGAACAGATAGGTATTCATGGACTGTGTAGCAACACTGCTAAGTAACTTATTAACTTTGGCTGTTGTAGTGAAATATTTCTGGGCATAGAATCAGTTTGAATCTCAATATATGTGAGAGAAACTTTCCTCAAACACCAATGAGTTATAAGGAGGTTTTCCTTTATCAAAGTGTGATCTCACTTTTCTTTGAGAAAACTTTTGGCTCTCCAGGAAATTAAGTGGCATCTGATTGGCTTGTTTTCACTTTCTCATTTCCCCAAACCATTTTGTTTCATTTACTGCATTCTGTCACAGTGAAAGTGATTTGGGGATTTAAAGTGGATTCATCCTGCTCAAACAGATGTCAAAGACGAGGTACATTGGTTTTAACAACTATTTAGGGGCCATGAGAGGAATAGCTTTTCCCATGTAAAAGCCTATCATGAGCATCCAAAGAATTGTTTCGGGTCTTTCCCCACAGCTATATTTTGCTAAATTTAGTCAAATTTATCAGGCAACAGTTTTGTGTATCAGTGCAGAGAACTGACAAGCATCTTTAAAACATTCTGCTAATGTATTGTAGAGATTACAGTACATGGAAATAGAATCCACACTTAGCATGTGAGCAGTCTAAAAAATTACACATTTTTACATTCATAAAGTGATTTTAAAAGAAAATCAAAAGTTATGCTCATATCAAACTTCAAAGGATGTGACAACATAATGAACAAATTTGGACATATGCTTATTTTTTGTTGTGATTTTTTTGGGAAGTAGCAGCACTGGGGTGTGATGAAATATTAATAAGTGCCCAGTAGTTAAATCAGGCATGGCTAGAGTTTGGTGATGTAGCAGTTTTAATTCTGTTTAGAATCATCATTGGTTTCAAATCATGTAATACCCATTGTGAAATAATAGCAGATGAGGTGGAGAAGAGAACATTAACTGCCTGTGTCATCATTTTCTTTGTGTTTGTATGCACGTGTGTGTGGCTTTGATGTCTGCAATTTTGTCTTACTAAGTGATTCTTTGACAATTAGATGGTGCTGAAAAGTATTTAATGACCTGAAGTATGATGCTATTAACATTAGCTAGAGAGACAGAAAAAAAATCAATATAAATTTTGCTCACAATTAGCAAATAATTCAATGATCTCTTGCTGATTCTCTAGAGAAGAGAGTTGTGGAATCCTTGAATTCAAGGGAAGTTACTCTGGATTTATTTCTACAGAAAAGCTTATTTCACAAACATGATGAATAAAGGCATAAGTCTGAATGAGTCAATGCCTCAGAGTAATTGGAATTACAGACCCAATTACTTCATGCCATCCTCAATAATTATGTCACCCATGCAGAATATTAAAGTTTCTAAAATATTGTTTATATCTCAAGGAAAAGCTAAGTCTTGCTCTCCGAAAATTTGCAAAAATACACTTTTATTTTTTTATTATTTTTTATTTTTTAAAAATACACTTTTAAATTGTTGGAAAGCAACTGTTACTTTTTTATTCTAGGACAATGAATTAGACCAAAACACAATTTTATACATCTTTCTTTCTAAGAAACTACCATGTAAATTCTAGCTTGCACAGTTACCAAGTTAAGCTTGGGTCGGTATTTAAACGGTGCATTTTCCTTATTGAGAGACTTTGTGGATGAACTTCTAAAATTCCTAACCTTGTTTTACAGGATTATTTAGTATCATAAGAGTCTTCTTTTCTTTACATTCTATGAGTTTTTGTCAAAAGTTACTTTTAGATAGCGTATATGATCATTTTTGTATGGCTATTTAAGGATGAGAGTATAATAAAGTACATATAATTACTGAGGGGAAGGGATCTTTTGTGGGCAGTGAACATGCTCTTGTTACACCAAATAAATCTTTTGTTTGTTCATTTTAACTTCGATCCAATCAACTTAGAGATCTATGACTATTGAATGTTCACCTGGCTGTTAGCAATCCTGATGTAGCCTTACTTCCAATATATTTTTTCTTATATTAAAAAAGTATGACATTTTAAAAAATATATCTTTCTACTATTAGCACAGAGTGGCTAATGATGCCACAGGCTTTCTGCTTTCATTTCAGCCATTCCCCTAAGACAATGAGCTATTTGAGTCCTTGAAAAGGCTGTACCTAAGGAAAAAGCAAAATATGTCTGCAATATAGCAGGAGTTGTCACCAAACTGGTGAGGCACATCAATCACATACTGATTTTTACTTGCCAAAAAAAGGGCAATATGCTATTTAAAGAATGAGAATGGTTCCAAACCAACTTGGGTTTTGGAACTGAGAGACATAGTGTGGCAGAGGCATGGCTCCTCCTGATTCAATCACAGCAATTAGAAATGATGCCTCCTGACAGAGTAAACATTAGTGATACTTTGGCTGACAACTCCTAACTCGAGATACTACTACCTAACGAGATACGAAACTATACATTGCACAATGTAAATAAAGATCTTTCCTAATTCCCAAAGCCAGAGACAAACAGATATGCTCTTTTAGGTAATTGTCACCTTTTTTCCTTTTACAGGATTTTATGTCTGATTCACTCAGAGACTCCTCTGTGCAGGCAGCAACTGTTCTTTGTGAAAAGTCAATGCTGTAAATCAAGAATCCCCATGAACATTTCAACCTCCTGATTCCCCTTTAAAACTTTGCAGGGTAACAAGGGCACCTGGGTGGCTCAGTGGGTTAAAGCCTCTGCCTTCAGCTCAGGTCATGATCTCAGGGTCCTGGGATCGAGGCCGGCGTGGGGCTCTCTGCTTGGCAGGGAGCCTGCTTACTCCTCTCTCTCTGCCTGCCTCTCTGCCTGCCTGTGATCTCTCTCTGTGTAAAATAAATAAATAAAATCTTAAAAACAAAACAAAACTTCACAGGGTAACAAAATGTTAGTTTCAACTAACTAAACCTAGCAAAGCATACTTTCTCATCAAAGGACAGACTAATAAACATCAGCAGGCAGAAACAAGTTTAAGAAGACATTCAACAGAGTTATTGAGGATATTTGCATGGAGACATGAGTTAATGTACACAAAATGTCCATTAAAATATGAGCTTTACACATCCACATCCATGTAATCAGAGCAAGTGCATAATTACATACTCAAACCTACCGAGCACCATAAAAAGTTTATATTCTCTTAAAACCTCATCCTCTGTGTTAATTAGGAAGTTAGTTTTTCTAATAAAATATATAAATACATGAACCTAACCTAATTTATGCAAATATATGCACAGGAAGTAAAGATAATGAATATTAAAATTCTACTCAGCAGTATTCTTGAATTTACTTTCTGTGAAGTTGAAAGGGGAATGGTGAATAAATAGAAGAGCAAATTTTAACTCAAAGATGAAGGTATGGACAATAATAAATAAGAAATAAATGAGAAGTAACCAGAAGAAGAAAAGAGGTGAGAATAATTAGGGGCATGATCTGCTTAATTTTTAAAAGCATGCAGCCTAGGATGTTATATACAGATGATTTTAGAAGGCTATAAAGTTGGTAACAATGAGGTAGGAATCAAGAAAAAGAAATGATATTTGGTATGAGGGAGGGGCTCTGTATTAGATAACTCATGGCATTACTTTTATTCTTCCCTTCATCTAAGATGGATGGTCATCTTAATGCTATGTGTGCCTGCTGGGTATGACTCGCGCGGGGAAAAGAGATAATTCTCCAGAGAAAGTCAGAGAACCTAAATCCTTTCTATTAATATGAGAAGTGACTAAGATGTGAAATTATAGGGGTACCTGGGTGGCTAGGTGGTTAAGCATCCAACCCTTGGTTTTGGCTTGGGGTTGTGGTCTCAGGATCCTGAGTTCAAGCTCCACATTGGGCTCTGCACTTAGTGGTTAGTGTGCTTGGGAATCTTTCTCCCTCCCTCTCCCTCTGCCACAACCCTGGCTCACACTCACTCGCTCTCAAATAAAAATTAAAAAAAAAAAGACGTAAAATTATAAATTACTTATATTTGTGTCTGATTGCCACTAAGACATAGAAATGTTTTGGAGGAAAAATAGAGATAATTATGTGTTTTTTTTTTCCTCAAATTGTTCTATTATTATGTAAAATTCAATTTCAATAGAAGTGTCCTGCCTGTCAAATAGGAACTCCAAAAGCACATACATTGATGCCCCAATATTATTTGGAGATGGTGCTTCCTGGTGTTGACCATAGCTTACTAGTTATAATATTGAGTGGAGCTTCACTGCTCCGAGTCAACAAGAGTGAAGATGCAAGTGATGCTGTCACATTCATCCAAAGTCTTAGATAATGAGGTCTTGGAAATCTAAGGTCCATAAGGAGAAAAAAAAAATCCATGTCAAACTGAATTTATTTTTCTTCTATTTCTCATTCTGAAAAAAAGGGATCATAATAATAGCTAACCTATCCTATATATCTGACAATATTGTTTTGAAGACTATTAAGCATAATATGTAAAAAATGGTTCTATAAACTTATAATGTTATTACAAACAACAATAAGACTTTGATTTTACATGTATTTTTCATCTGATTCTATCCAACCAAACTCTAGTAGTCCATAGAGGTATGTAAGGGATCTAAAACTGTTAGACTTGAATTTTATTAAAAGTTGGTTTGTGGGGGGAGGGAGCTGGTTTGGGGGCACCTGGGTGGCTCAGTCCATTAAGCATCTGACTCCTGATTTTGGTTTAGGTCATGATCTCAGTGTGGTGGGATGGAGCCCTGCCAGGGGCCCTGCACTCAGCATGGGGTCTGCTTGTTTAATTATCCAGGGTTATCCCTTACATAACAGAATAGTCTTGTATGATGTAAAGGCTATACTCTATTTTTGAATTGGAAATACCAGCATGCAATAATTCATGATTATAAATTTAATGTTACTCTTACATTTTAACTAGTACTTAGAAGTCAATTATAAAATGTTTTCTAAGGGGAGAAAAGCAAATTCAAATTTAAAATGCTTTAAAGCTTTTCTTACTCTGTAAACAAAATGTTGATAAACCTCTGCAAATATGATCCTTCTAAATTTGTGTTTTCTTTGAATTGCCAAAACATACATACTATGTTTAATAATGTCCAAAACAATATTGTCCGATATATAGGATAAGTTAGTTATTATTGCCAAGAACAATAGCTTAAGAGAGCATTCTTCCAGTTCCTTTAAGTCTATTCACCAAAATTGATTTTTAAAATTTAGAAACTAGCAGTTTGTTGTCTACCAGAGGTAAAAAAGTCACTTTGAGAACCTCAACCAAAGACATTTATCTTGTAAATTTTACTCTGGGTAAAATCATTTTTCGTCAGTTTGATCCCAAAGGCCTCACTCTACAGATGTCGTTTGGAATACTGATTTCTCATAACAGTGCAATTCAGTATATAAAGGAATTCTTTCCTTGTTTAAATTCAGACATGAAGATACATATTTTCCTCTTATATCATATTTTAACCCTCTCAAAATACTTTTTGAGTACTGTTCACAACAATGTTAAATAAGAAATGTTGGTATTTTTAACATAAAGATTATTATCTTATTTTACTAGATAGATTTTTTTTAAATATACATGTGTACATAAACACACATATACACACTCCTGTTATTCTTTTGAACATACTATGTGTTTTGCACAGCAGACTTCAAAATATGTTTTTTGTACTAAGTTAAAGAATACACTCAAACAGAAGAGAAATGGCAGAGCTTCCCCATAAAACAAAACAAAACAAAATAAAACAAAAACAAAAACACAAACAAAAAAACAGTTGTACAATGAAGGTCACATGAGGCCAAGCCCCAAAATGAAAGCAAAAAAATGTTCATAACCTGGCAGTGAACTATACTGTACTCAGTACTCTACACTTTTCACTGGCATCTTCTCCCTTAGACATTGACTTTCTAAACTCAGTAAAAATCCTTGTCAGAAAGAACTGCACAGATTTTTGAGAATCTAAAAAAGCCTTAGGGCAGGAAAAGGAAAAAAGGGGATGCAAGGAAGAAAAAAAAGGTTGACTTAGGGCTCTTCCTGGATCTGAGTGATCAGTGTGAGAGCCTCCCTTCTCATCATTCTCCCCAGCCTTCACCCTCCCTGCCCCCCCACCCTGATATTTCCTGAGAGGGAATTTCTAGAACAATGGAAAAGGGACCTAGCAAAAACTGATCAATATCAAAAATGGACTTTAGGCTGTGACTTTCCTTCTGTTCATGTAAGACTCAATAAGCAAATAAAACTGGGCTTTCACACAAGTAATGAGATTTACAGAAATTTTAAGACATTTTATCCAAGGAGAGACCATGAGAAATGTTTGCTTTATGATAATGTTTACTTACTATACTTTACTATAAATACAGTGAATTTATTTTTTGATTGTTCATATTACTTTGAATAGAATTAAAAATTCAAAAAAATTCAATTTATCATGCCATGACCCATATATATATATACTGCCTGAGATCATCAGAGTATGCACAACTCATTATAAAAAAAGAACTCTTTATTATTGTAATTGCAGCATTATTTATTTGAAAAATAGTCAATAGGCATTGCTGTAATTTAATTTTTATTTAGATCAAATGACTCTCCAGTCATCAATGAATTTTGCCATTCAAAACAAAGAATAAAATGGCAGGGCGCCTGGGTGGCTCAGTTGGTTAAGCAACTGCCTTCGGCTCAGGTCATGATCCTGGAGATCCGGGATCGAGTCCCACATCGGGCTCCCTGTTCTGCGGGAAGCCTGCTTCTCCCTGTCTCACTTCCCCTGCTTGTGTTCCCTCTCTGGCTGTGTTTCTCTCTGTCAAATAAATAAAATCTTTAAAAAACAAAAACAACAACAACAACAACAAAAAAACAAATGGCATAGGAAAGTAACTACAGGACCAAAGTTCTGCATTCAGTAAGTACATTATAGCCACCTATATAAAAAATTAGGCTTTTTTTATGGACCAAATGATGTAAAAATGTATCATGTATAAAAGCCAGGTAAAGCACATCACAAAAAAGGAAATGGTATGAACAATGGCCATTATTATTGTACTATTTTTCTTTCATTGTTACAGCAAACATATAGTAGGCTAACATAAATGGAAACTATAGATTAAGTAAAAATTTAATTGCATGTGCATATTTTTCTGTTACACCATTTATTCTGCAAACACTATTCTGCTGCCTGCTGGACCAGTACCACACGAGTGCTTCACTTGGTTAAATGCCATTTAGAGTATATCAAATCATTATGCTACACTTTTTTTTTAAAAGATTTTATTTATTTATTTATTTATTTATTTATTTATTTATTTATTTGACAGAGAGAAACACAGCTAGAGAGGGAACACAAGCAGGGGGAGTGAGAGAGGGAGTAGCAGGCTTCCCACCGAAGCAGGAAGCCTGATGTGGGGCTTGATCCCGGGTCTCCAGGATCATGACCTGAGGCGAAGGCAGTCGCTTAACCAACTGAGTCACCCAGGCGCCCCCAAATCATTATGTTACACTTTAACTATCTTACAGTTTTATTGGCTGATACTTCAATGAAGTTGAAGAAAAAGTAATTTAGAGAACAAGGTATTATAAGTATAAGGGTGTCTATCTAGAAGAGACCTACTACATGTTGGAATGTGAAATGGCCTCTTCAAAATGCATTTCTAGGAAAGAGGAGGAGGAGAGGGAAGAAATGAGAGAAAAATAGGCGAGGGAAGAAAGAAACAGACAATGTTGAAGGAAATGGAATTTTCAAAACGGACTGACATCCTTGCCTTAGAGTTTTGCCTTGTGGTCCCCACTGGGGATAATCAAGATGATGTTTTCTCTGGAATCACATTACTTCCTTCAGACACTCCTTCTAGCTTGAAGAAGACATTTTTTTTTCCTGTGAATCTTGTTCTATTGTACCTTGAACACCATAAGGATTTCAGCATATGCCAGAAGACAGAGGAAAAGAAAAATGTAGTCCATCTTTTCCAGAGCAAATGTGGATATCAAATTACTAATTCATATGATAAGAGGCCACAAAACTACAGAGCTCAAAAAAATAAAACTTCAATGCAATGGAAAAATCACTAGATTATTTTCTTTTATAAATGACATATTCCTCATATTTTAACATATGTCATTGATCATCATGTTCAAATCCCGAACAAAGCAGATAAAGCAGAGTGCTATTGCAATAAAACTATGAGTGCAGAGTCTGGAAACTTTAAGATATTAATGTTTCTGAATGACTTACAAGATATCATTCTTTTTTTTTTTGCTATTAGTTTAATAACCAATTGATAATGGTAAATATTCTATTTGATTAACACTGAGAAAATTAATTGCCAAAGCTGATGGTAATTACAAAACTTAATCTATATGTATTATTAAAATATGCATCAATAATGTCCTCCCTAATTATAATGCTTATAATTTTAGCGTTTCCCTGAACTACTATGTTTTTATTTTATTTTATTATTTGTTTTTTTTTTAAATATTGAATTAATTTATTTGACAGAGAGAGAGAGAGACAGCAAGAGAGGGAACACAAGTAGGGGGACTGGGAGAGGGAGAAGCAGGCTGCTTGCTGAGCAGGGACCCTGGGATCATGACCTGAGCTGAAGGCAGACGTTTAACCGATTGAGCCACCCAGGTGCAACTGTTTTTTTTTTTTTTTAAAGATTTTATTTATTTATTTAACAGAGAGAGAGATCACAAGTAGGCAGAGAGGCAGGCAGAGAGAGAGGAGGAAGCAGGCTCTTTGCTGAGCAGAGAGCCCCATGTGGGCCTCGATCCCGGGACCCTGAGATCATGACCTGAGCTGAAGGCAGAGGCTTTAACCCACTGAGCCACCCAGGCGCCCAAGGTGCAACTGTTTTAAATGATGTTAATAATATAGAATACTACTTATTTGCTATCTGTATATGTAATACTACTTCGAGAAAGTATTTCAATTCTTATAAAGTCGATATGAGTTGTTCAGTTTCCTAGTTATTTACAGTTATTTATTTAGTAACTCAACCCTCCACATACACATAAAAACATTCTCTCTTATTTTGTATGTACTTAAAGTATAATTTTGCAGAAGGGTCTGCAAATAACAGCGTATGGATCAAACTGCTCTGTTGTCTCATTTTCTTATAGCTAGTGAGATGAGAGTGTTATTCGCATTTTTAAGTGATAACAATTTATATGGTTAAGTACAGACATAATATCCTTTATAATTTAATAGACATATTTATTTATATATAATAAATAGCACTGACCCTTGAATAACATGGGGGTTGGTGGCACTGACTCCCAAGGCAGAAGAAAATCCACCTGTAACTTGACTTCTCAGAAACTTAAGTACTAATAGCCTACTGTTAACCGGAAACCTTACCAATAACGTAAATAGTCAATACACATTTTGTAAATGTACTATACACTGAATTCTTGCAATAGAGTAAGATAGAGAAAAGAAAATGTTATTAAGAAAATCATAAAAAAGAGAAAATACTTTTACAGTACTGTGTTGTATTTATCGAAAAAATAATCTGTCTATAAGTGGAGTCACAGAGTTCAAACCCATGTTGTTCAAGGGTCAAGTGTGATATACACACCAAATGTGTGTTTGTGTGTGTGTGTGTGTGTGTGTGTGTGTGTGTGCACGCCTTTTCCCTTTCCTCTGGTATATATACCTGTCTTTTCAGGTACATACTTTTCATCCTAATTAGCCTAACATGTTCTAGTAAAGTAAGAGTGCTCTTTCACACATCATGTATGTTCGCCCTCTCCCTACATACATTTTATACTGAGTTAATGTCTGAGAAAACTCAGTATCAGGTCTGTAATGCTAAGAAATCAGTCTGGGAGGGCAGTGATTTGGACAATGGCTAGTCCTGCTTGTCCATCATGTTGTCACTATTGCTGTTTGCTCAGCCACTTCTGAGGCCAGCACTGATTCAAACAGAAAGAGGAGAGAGAAAAAGCACGAGTGAGGGCAAACTTGCATTTTCCAGACAGATCAAGGTTGCAGAGGCTGAAAAGTTTGTATACAAAGCTAAGCGCATACCAAAGAAGAATGGGCATTCTATGACAGTACAAATCTCCCAAACATCATGTACAAGATCACCGAAGTCTTTTTTTTTAAAGACTATTTATTTATTTGTGAGAGAGAGAGAGAGCGCACACACAAGTAGAGGGAGCAGCGGGCAGAGGGTGAGGGAGAAGCAGGCTTCCCACTGAGCAAGGAGCCCAATATGGGACTTGATCCCAGGACCCTGAGAAGATTACTTGAGCCAAAGGCAGACACTTAACTGTCTGAGCCACCCAGGAGTCTCAAGCAAGATAACTTAAATCTTAAGAATGATTTAAGTCACTACAAGGCATAGATTTTCATTACCGTATTGGTACATTTTATTTACTATCCATACTCTCTTGGCTTCCAACTGATAGGATTTCTGATAGCTACTAAGATCAAGAATAGATCTGTCAGAGAACACAGTGAGTTCACAGAAGTCTGTCATATTTCATTTTGGACATTTTCAAAAGAGACTTCTTTTGATTTTTCTAGGAGGAATTTTCAGGGAGTAGGTAAATTACCAAATAAAAACTCAGTCATTTTCTATACTAGATTGTGAAAACAGTGTCAAATTCCCTCACTTATTTACCAGATAGTAATGGATGATATAATTAATAAAGGAATTTTTCTAGTTCCATTTCATGTAGAAAGCTTAGATATTCTCAGTTCTATGCAAATATGTTTTTAATGTGAATATAAACACCAAAGAAATAAACCAAAATTACATACTTTCTTCAGAGGTACTTAAAACTATGTGTTTCTTTTGCTAACATATGAAAACTAAGCTATTAATGATTATGATATATTTTTATTTATAAGGTAATAATCACTACTTCTACTTAAATCCAAATATATGACCCTAGTTTCATTATAATTTCAGTTCTCAAGTACAAGTTTTATTAGACGAAAGGAAATAGTGTGCAGTAGCATTTTGAGCTTATTTGAAATGGCATCAAATAAAAATTTAAAAATCCTCATATTCAGAACAAAATTTCAGAAGTCAAATAAAAAAATAATTTGTCAATTATTCAAAGAATTTCAATGCTGACAGGTCAACTTATTGGTGAACTGGATTTATGCTATCACCACAGGATGGGATCGCTTGAGCAGTTAAAAGCAAAAACCTGTCATCCTTGGTGAATTGTGAAGGACAGAAAATTTGGGTTATGCAAGGTATTCAGGAACATATTTTCTTGCATAGACTGCAATTGCTGTGTGCTAATATTCTTTTAGACCTGAGCTAGAAGAAATGTAAAGGCAGAAAATTATGTATATGATTGTCCAAGGGTCGCTAGTACAGAAGAGTCACACTTGTTAATGCTAATACAAGTTGCATAAACGATGCGAGTGAACATGTACTCTGCATTATTGCATAGCGATTGCCTCCTAGAGTTGACAGATATTTCCTCTGGACATACATTATCAT
Source organism: Spilogale gracilis (assembly GCA_004023965.1). Taxonomy (NCBI): domain Eukaryota; kingdom Metazoa; phylum Chordata; class Mammalia; order Carnivora; family Mephitidae; genus Spilogale; species Spilogale gracilis. The sequence goes on along the minus strand of PITA01013510.1, from coordinate 1,905 downwards.
AGTTGTTTGTTGATGTTGCTGTTCAGTTTTGGGAAGTATTTTTGTCCATATTCCTTAGGCTTCGAATCAAAACAACTATTGAAATTGGCTTTAAAAACAAAGATAACATCAAAATAATAAAATGCATATACTTTTTGGAAGATAACATTCTGATTATGTTTTGTATTACTTTATTCTAAAATCCAATACTGCTACACATATATTAGATTCTATTTTCTTTTTGTGTCATCTCGTGAATTCACATCTGACCCTATTAGAATTTTCAAAAATCCTTAAAAGACTTCCTAAATTGAATAATCAATAAAATAAAATATATTTATTCTTAAAGTACAATATTGATACAGAGTGACACTTAGTTTTCCCCTTAAAATATTAAGTACCAGAAAATAAAAACTGTGGGGGGGGGGAAGAAATGTTGTAGGCTCTTTTTTCCCCATAGATACAATGTAGCAATTAGCTTTCTCTGGTTCTATAATAGAGTGGCTAAAACTATGCAAAGAGAATTTTTGCATATGCATATATTTTAGTATAGCATATTAAATTTTACTCTACAGGGGATAAAGCTAGCATCTGATGAAATAGTATTTTATTATTATGCTAGAAAATATCTCTTCCATCTATTTTTCAACCTTTTACCAACCCAGCTTGATATATCAGATTTTTAAAAAATCTTTAACTTGAGAAAATATTAAGATAATATAAAAAACGGATTGGAGAATCTAAGAAGCACCTGCATTACAAATCACACACTTTTAGCTCTCTAAAAGCAAGCATAGCTGTAAGATAAATGTTAATTGGAGAATTAGATCCCAAGTCGTAATATGTGCTTACTACATATGTTTAAAGTAAGAAAGAAAGATATTTTAAGGAAATGAATCAAGATCATAAACTAAATAAATGGTTCTGCTTAGGAAGGAGTCAACTTGATGGTACCAAAATATGAAGGACACAAGAGATGTATTGAGGGCGCCTGGGTGGCTCAATGGGTTAAAGCCTCTGCCTTCGGCTCAGGTCATGATCTCAGGGTCTTGGTATCAAGGCCCATGTTGGGCTCTCTGCTCTCGGGGAGCCTGCTTCCTCCTCTCTCTCTGTCTGCCTCTCTGCCTACTTGTTCTTGTGATCTCTCTCTCTGTCTAATAGATAAATAAAATCTTTAAAAAAAAGAGAGATTAACATGGCATTTTATGTTCAACATTAAATTCTGCTGTCAAGTTGAAAGAATGTACATCTATTCTAATAAAAACCTGGAAAATACCAAAAAGTAAACACAACCTTTGGTTTCAGAGGATTATACAGGTCAAACACTAGGATCTGAAATAAAACCTAGAGGAAGGTGTCAGAGAATTCTAGACTTGAGGACATTTGAATACAAGTGTTTGATAGAGGCAATTGGGAACAGGTTTTGAAGAGCAAAGATTCCCCATATGGTAAAATTGAGTAGAAGACTGAATTCAGACCATGACTTCATCTCATAAATACACCACAAATTCATTCTAAATTAAGAAGTCTTAATTTCTTCAAAGTAGATGGTGGTATAGTATTTTAACCATTAGATATTTACCTTGTGGATTTTTTGCACTGTAAGTCTACTGAATTCCTTTATTAACGCCTATCAGATAAAATTTTAAGATGTGTTTATTTCATGGTCTCCAGTAATCTTGGATACTGTTTCTTTTATGACCTTTTCACACCCTGTTTCATTCTTAACTGGTCTATGCTGCATATACACATTGATCTGTAGACAAAGCATTGTCAGATGAAATCAATATATCATTCCTTAGGTATTAAGACTGGCTCTTGCTTAGTTTACTTTCATTTTTTTAAGTAGATCAATAGTGCTAAACTGATGCATTACAAATTGGGGGTACAATTACTATCTGTCCTCAAGCTAGTTAACATGGGAAT